>JZKD02S1714210.1:1117412-1137480 GCA_000966675.3 Picea glauca
GGAAAGTTCGCAATCAAGCTGAATGCAGCCTGCGGGAATGAAGGATTTTCGCAGGCGAGTATATATGCAGCCTGCGGACTATTTTCAAAATATGATTTTTGAGAAAATGACAAGTATAACCTTCTTTAGGAAAATGTTCTTAATGAAGAGTTTGATCTTCCATCATCATGACATAATCATAATATCATCTCGATAACCAAAAATGTGGATAACACTATGTGTTAGTTTACCAAGTGTTTCTATACCCATCCCATCTATATCAACGAGCACTTTAGGATATTCTTCTAGTCGGGGTGAGCTTTGGTTTCGATGTAGGGGGTGGAATTACCTCCACCTCCACCATCCCTATGAGTGGCCCGATATCATCAGGAATTGGTTCACCTTTTGGGTGGAATATGTCTAGGGGTTTTGGGGTTGTCCCTATCGAGGCTAGGGGTAGCAATTCATCGAGAGGTTTTAAATTTCCATGGATTAGCACATCGTTCCCTGGGGGCACATCCCTTGTGGGGGAATTTTCACCTTGGGGAGGTTTTCCCTTTGTTACCACTTCAAGTACTGGGGGTTTCCTCCCTAGGACTAACTTTGGGAATTTTTTTCCTAGAGGGTCCACATTTACCCCTGAGAATAACCCTGTTGGGGGAATTTTTGGTTCTAGGAGAATTCATGCTCCTAGAGGTTCCACCATCCCAGTTGGAACTCACTATTCAAGATCTACCCAACCCTACAATAGTACCAACATAGGGGGACCGCAAGACCCATCTGGGACATCAGAGACTTCACCTCCCTCCTAGTATTCATTTTCATGTTTCCTTTCCTCGCAACGTTATATTTACCATATTTTCCACAGTTAACAAATGAACCTATTTCTCATGACCCATCATGGTCGGAAATTCCTTCCAAGTTTTCCATCATATATTCTACAATTCGATGGAAATCTAGGAGAGGACCCCTCCACTCACATTAAGACATGCCACTTATGGTTTTCATCCAACTCATTGATCAATGATAGTGTGAGGTTGTTTCCTTTCCATATATCCCTGACCGAAGCTTCCACTAAATGGTATATTGAATGCGACCTCGTGCGTAACCCCTGTGTGAGAGGGGGATCCCATAAAGCCTATACGAAAATTGTATTTGACTCTCCATATCGCAAGATACTAATTTTTGTTTTGAAAACTTTAGAGATTTGTACTCGTAGCCTAATCCAAAGTGTTAATCCTAGTCTAATGTTGGTGGAAGATCCTAAAAACAAAATTTTCTAGATAAATTTTAATTAGCGATGATTTTATAGTTGTTCTTTACTCAAAGGGTGTATGACAATGAAACTGATGGTATGATAACTCAATTCCAAAAAATGCACAAGAATATGATAAGAAATTGTTTCTTTCGATGAATTCCTATTTAAGGGAAGGAGAATAAGTTGTTTTCACTATAAAAAACTAAGATGCAATGTCCTCATACAAGTGTTTCTCAATCAAATCCAATGCAATGTTAAAAATTTCAGAAATGCCTTCTAATATCCAAACCAATCACTAAAATATGTCCTTTTTCTTATATGTGAACGATAATCAGATGTAAAACTTCTAAATGTCAATCAGATTTCAGGATTAAAGAATTAGAAGAAAACCTCACACAAAACAAAAAATACACTATCATCGTGAAATAGACAAGAAGGACAAAGATAACCAAATTGCAAACAAGAACCAAAAAAACTCAAACAACAGAGAAATGATGGAAATTTGACCTCAAATATCAAATGAAAAGGTTCACATACCTTTGGATTTCCTCACAAAAGTTTTCACTCAGTCAGATAAAGGAGAAGAAAACAACAAGTTAACTCTATGTCAACAAAGACAAAGAGTGGCGTCAAGGAAAGGGAAGAAAATGTCAAAATCCCAAAAAAATAGGATGAATTCTCATAAATAAGGTGTTTGAAAGCCAATACCAAGATGGACTGAGAGTATGAGAACCTGAGCAAGTGCAAAAGGCAAAAATTGAACTTCAGAAATTGAAAACCTAGATGATTTTCACTGAAAATGGGATAGCGCTCTGGTGTAAGGGGTACCAGACTGCTCCAACACTCTGTGTAAGACCACCAGGGAGTGTTGGCACTTTGCTAACAAGGGAAGGGGAGCGCTCTGCTGCAAAAGCTCAGAAAAATGCCCAGAAACACAAAAAACTGAGGAAATTCAGTCAATCAGGGTGATCCTGATGACATAAGGAGGAAATCAAACAAAACTAAGAATAAAAAAGACAATGTGGAGAAGATCAAATCAATGGGAAAAGGGACAAAACAAGATCTGGGAATGGAAACAAAAATTAGAGCTCCTCCCCAATGGAGTCGCCAATTTCTATTGTAGGTGAATCTCCCTGTGGACAAGTGGATTCCCTCTTGGTCTCTAGACTCCTAAGGCCAAGACAGAAAAATTCTTAACATAGACACTGGATTCCTTTTAGATATAATCAAACTAATATATGAAAGATAAGGAGAAATATGTGTACCTTATTAGCGACGTTTGTCCTTACAAAGTCCTGGCTGAGCTTCGATCTTGAGATCCCTGATAGATCCTATAGGACAAACAAAAATACAATGGACTTCCTACTCTACTGATATTAGCTCAAATATAGATCCATCTACTGCAGAAAAACTCATATGGAACAAGCATAAGTTTGAAATAAACAGGCCAAGCATTGATTATTAATGAGAACAAGTAAAAGTACTTACAATCCTTTGAATGAAGGTGCAACAACTTCTTCCAGTTCTCCTTGTCCAACCCCTTTTCTCAAGTAATCTACATTGATTGCTTTGATGACATATCACTCATGAGATCATAAGTTTCACATCCCCAATCTTTTCCATGTACCTTTCACCATGAGAAGGCCTCCTTATATAACCTTGGAGAGGTCCAACCACTTGAGAGATATTTGGGATGAGTTGAGGATTCCTCTCCTTCAGTTGAGGATATTCCCTAAGATCATGCCTTGACCATCCATTCGAATCCAACCACCTTCAGGAATTGAGGGATTATTCCCTGATTTGCCTCAACAAACCCAAAATTGGCTAAAAGAAGGGTAGGACTCCCCCAAAAGGGTGCACGTGGTGCTCAAACACTCCCCCAAAGAGGCCCAGGGAGCGCCAACACTCCCTTACAGTGGGTAGGGAATCTATCCTCTCCAAAATCCATTTTTTATTGGTTCTTTCAGTGGAAAAAGGTTTGTACTCTCTGTCAAATGATTTCTCTTCTTCCAAATTAGTCTTTGAGGTGTCTTAAGTGTCTTTGTGATGTTTTTTAGAGGCACGACATGGGAAATATGGCAGTATGATGTTTATGACACTTGCAACACTTGTAGTCAAGATGCGACAGTTGCAGACAAGATGCGACACTTACAACACTTGTAATGACGACACTTGCGACACCATTGAAGTGAGTAATTTTGAGGTGTAACAGATTGCTCCCCAAAGTATGAAGTTAGAAGATGATGATGGCTGAAGTACTTTGTAGACTTTTTCGAGCAAGGGTATGGACACAGAGAGACCAGAAAAATATGCACACAACCATCAAACAAATATTATGACATGTTTCAAAACCCAAGGCAGGCATACCTATGCTTGAGTGATAAAGACTTTTTAGGTATGGCCGCCATAAAATACACTGCGGATCCATAATTATATTGAAAAAATGGTATAGCCACTGTAGATATAATGTGGATCTATACTCCTATGACCTTATACACATTGGATCTACGAGATGACAAGACATAGCCATGACCAATACAAATTAGATCTATGTAACAATATATGTGTCATAGTTCAAAAGAACTCCTTCGCAACCTGGGCAAAGTATACATAAGAGTGAAAAATGAACCCGGGGTCTTCTTACCGATCTCGATGTAGTACAAATCTAACCATGTGAATAGATGTCCTCATGTCGAACATGGCATAAACCACTTGATTACCGGTCAATGATGTAAACCATTAACAAGCACGACGAAAATCACCATTGATGTCAATGATTCCCAAGGTACTTTAGTACATTCCAATGAATGTGAATGGATGAGCTGAAGTCAAACATCCATGGAATCATCTGATCAAAGGTCAATGATATAAACCCACTTTCGGATGTGAGGAGGCCTTCCATTGAGGCATGCAAGTCCCAAAGTACTCACTGGTTTCTAAGTCTAACTCCTAGATAATGTGTTGAAGTCGACAAGAATAGACTCTTCGAAGGAGGGCCTTGATGTATCCCCCATCAATGACACGAAACTGACACATAGATGTAATTGGTAGATCAAATGAACATGGACTGACACAGGTATTGAAACAGGATATTTGTGATGTCTGACTCTCGATGTAGATACTTCCCTTGAACACTAAGGCACGACAACAAAAACATGACATGGACCAAATCTTGATGATGCAGTTGATCTGTGAATTTCGTTAGGTGACCCAAAGGAGTAAAAGAAACTCAGAGGATTGTCTCAATGCATAGGTTCAATGGATTAAAATGCATTCAAAGACAAAGTGTCATGTTCAAGGGCGGCCATAAGAGTGACTGGTAGTGTTCTCAAAAACTGCTTGGATTTCTTCTTTCAAATTTTCCCCCATCCAGATAGATGAGTACCTCTTTTTAATTTAACGATCTCAAGGAGGGTAACACATGCTCGATATGACTCACCTTTGGTAAGTCCTTCTTCCTTTGTTTAGCGAACTGGAAGAATTAAGGGTTTGGTCATGCATGGGCCCTTCAATGTATGATTGTTTAATGAGTCCAGAGAAGGTAAACTCGGTGGTTTTTCATATTTAGAGAGTCTGAAAATAACTTAAAGATGACTCCAAAGTTGTCCTTTTTCATAATATTAGTCTCGTGAGGCCAAAAAAGAGATAAATTATCACTCAAAAGACGCCCTTTCAAAACTTTTAATGAGTGGGAAAGGAAGCAAGATCACTCGGCAATATTTTCATGTTTCGAGAGTCTGAAAAGAGCTCAAAGATGACTCCAAGGGGTTCCTTTTTCGTGTAACCATGTGAGTCTAAAAAAGTGATAAAAGTATATTTGGTTACATTCTCATGTTTTTTGAGCATGAGAAAGAACAAATACCAATCTCGGTATGCCCCCAACTTTAAAGATAGTGGATTAAATCCAGAATGATCATCAAAGGCTAGATACATGCCCTCCAAGCTTCAATTCATTCACCAACTTTGAGTTTGTCACCAATTTCTCTACTAGATGGAGGAAAAGGATAAGAGTGGATGAAATGAAGGTTCAAGAGAGGTGACTGTTTCATTTTTTTAACGAGCTTGACATAGGAAAAGAACTATGCTCAGGGCTCTGGGTTCAATCCCCAAATTGTTGTTTCATTTTTTAACGAGCTTGTTACAGAGAGGAAAACTATGCTCAAATCTTCTATTTCATTTTTTAACGATCTTGCCACAGAGAAGAGAAATTTTGCTCATGACCTCTATTTCATTTTTTAACGACATTGTCACAGAGAAGAAAAACTATTCTCATGGACTCTTATTGATCATGACTTCCAAGAAAATGATGCTTTGGAAGAACACCATGTCCAGGGAAAAAACTCGGTCATGGATCCCAAGAGATATTCACTGGATGGAATAAAATCACTCTGGAAGGAACACATGTCGAGGGTCATGACAGGTGTAAGGAGATTAGGCTCCAATATCCCTACTGAAGAGACCACCATGTTAATGATCAGATCCAAGTCATCAGAAGTTGAAGTCATGGGAGATGATGGAAAATCGACATCAGGAGGGGAGATAGAGTGTATATCTTCCCAAATTTCATCATGAGGAGGAATAAAATAGGATCGATGATGCTTATCATCTCAAGGTGGTTCGTCAATGCTCAACATTTCCATAATAGATTCATTCGAGGGAAAAATTGGGGAAATGTAGTCAATCGCAGACGACAAGGAACTTAACCATGATGGCATTGAGTAATTGTCGGGTGCCAATAGATGTTGGTCATCCGAAGAGGGAGAATTGGATTGGATAGAAACGTATGAGGTTTCAACTGAACTAAGTGGCACATTGTCACCTAGTGCATCGAATTCCAAAGGACTAGGTACAATCCAAGGGTCATATGATTCCAAAGATTAATAAGCCGCGGTCAAAATCATATCGACGGTGACAATATGATGTGTATTCGGTGGAAGTGGTGTAGGGAAGGTATCCATAAGGCTAGAATATTTGAACAAGCCAACACCAACACTTTGAAACGTGATCCTGTGGTCTCCCAAGAAAGGAATGTTGTTGGTAGTGGGAGTGCGAGCATCAGTCGTGTAGAAATCTAACTGATCAATAGTGACAATTTTGCCCTGATGAGGAAATTGTACACATCGAAAGAATTATGAGGCAATGAAAGTCATATCCTAAAACAAAATTCTTCCAAGTAATAAGTTGTAATCGAGGGGAGCATCGACCACCTCGACATCAACAGTGGTAGTTTTTCCACCCAATTGGATGGGCAGGGACTGTAAAAGCCCATGGGGATGAGAACCTCGCCCATCAAAGGTGCGTAACATCGTTGGGGATTTTTTAAGTGTGGGTGATTTTAAACCTTTCCAACATGCTAAAGATATGACACAAGTTGAGGCTCCCTCATCCAGAATAGTTCGGTGGATTTGTTGATTGTGAACAACAACATCAACTTGGAAAGCAAATTGGTGGGAGAGTCGAGATGTATAATTTTCCAGGTTAAACATGATATGGTTGGACGACTTAGGATCAACAATGCCAATAGTGTCCAAGAGTGTTCTACATTGACTGGGGCAGTGTTGTAGAACTTCTAACGCAGACATAGCATATAGTGCTTGAGCCAAATCTTAAACAATCATGTAGTTTTGGGTGGCACGTGAAATAGGATTAAAGGTAGATTTATGGATATTTCTCTTAGGAGGGCGTAATATAGAGTCGAACGTAGGTTTCTCAATCTGAAGTGGTCTAGATAGAGGATTAACTGATGGAGGACTAACAGAGGATGGTGATGGATCCGGTAAAGTGTCGGTACCGTTAGTGACTTTTCCTTTGTCAGGGTTACCCGGTGTGTCATACGTCTTAGAGTGAGTGGTCAAATTAATCCCATTAAACATACAAGTATGTGCACTCGTCAAGGACTCATCATGAGGATGGATAGAATTGCCCCCAAGAGAGGGGGTTTGAGCAACCATGGGTTGTTGTTGTGGAAAAGGCTGAGTAAGCACAGAGGGTTGTGAATTTCCCTAGAAAAGTTTGGCCACTTCATTGCGATGTGGACAATCTCGAATGTAGTGATCGTCACCACAAATGATACACGATAATTTCAGTTTTCGTTGTGGTTGTTTTTCGGTAGAAGGTATTTGAACTTGATTTTTTGGTTGTTCATTGTTATTAGTATTTTTTGATTTATTTTTTGTCTTCTTCTTACCTCTAGATTGTTGTGAAGGGGAAAATTGGACTGCATTCACCTCAGAGATCTGATTTTAGGGGGAGGTAGAGGAGAGCATGGTTGATTGGGAAGTAGATTGAGTTTTGACAGAACCTATAACACCATCCACATGAGATGAGGATGATGTCTTGAATGGATCGGTATTAGCTCAAGAAGCATTCAGAAGAAAATCATACAAAGTACCAGATTGTGAATAAACCAAATCTAAGTACTGAGCCCGAGCAATGGTTTCTTCCTTGGTGACCGTGCCACCCATAGCGACATCACGAGCCACCGGGGGTAAAAGTGATTTAGTAAACCACTCTGCCAAGAATATGTCAGGAATGATTACTTTGATCATCCTTCGTCATCGTCTCTACTCATGAATATGGTTAGAGATATGCACAAAGTTAGTTTAACGAAGGGAGGTCAAGAGTTCAGTACCTGTCTCGTAGCGAATAGGTAGTTGAAAGTGTGTGAGGAAAGACATGGAAAGGGAGTTGAAATAATGGAAAGAAGCACATGGTAGTTCAATATACCACTTTGTTGTTGAGCCCATAAGTGTTCGCTGGAAAAGATGCAAACGTATAGAATCATCCATGAGGGAGTTTGATGAACACCACAAATGGAAATTCATTACATGGTTATTTGGATCTTTGCCAGATTTTCCGTCAAATTTCATAATATCATAAGGAAGTTTAGATGGAATAACTGGCCAAACCGGTGAATGAAAAATAGGATCATTAGTTAACCAAGACAAGTCTGGTAGATCTAGAGTCACAAGGAAAGGTAGTTGTCGGTTAATTTACGAATGATACTAGTGTGGCATAGGAACACTAGTAGGACCATAAACTAGGTTAAGTGGATAGTTATAACTAGTAGGTCCTCCTACATACAGTTTTTGCTGACCAATATAAACAGGATTTGATGATGGCTGAGAAAACTTTTCATAACCTGGTGGGTTCTGAGCATTATAAGCCAGGTGATTTGCTTGCCTAGAAAGAGGATAAACATTTTTCCCTTGAGGAGGGTAAGGAGTAGATCTCGGAGGCAGATACACATTATACCCATGGGGAGGATAAGGTTGCTTTCCTTGAGGACTCCAGGTGGTGTTTGGGATGCCGCCCGTATAAGGTTGTCCATAAGATGGTCCGGAAGGAACATGATTTGATACTCCTCCTTATGGGTTATGATAAGAGTGCCCCCCAACATGGGGTTCGGTAAATGTGCCTCCAAAAGATACTCCCTAGGATTGTGAAAGGTTTCCAACAGACGAAGGTTTTCCCCCTGCCAACGGTGGATTAACGACCGAGGTATGACTGGCAAAGGGAGGTTTCCCTCTGGGAAGAACATGAAAAGGGAGTTTTCCCCCAGGAGGGGTAGGCCTTCCATAGGATGGTGGTCTTTCAGGAGGGATAGGTCTGCTAGATGGTGGTTTCCCTCTAGTCAGATGTATTTGGCTGGCAAGGTTCTGCATTCTCGAGTGAAAAGATGTCCCAGCAAGATCATGCGTAACATGTGGAGTTGTAGAGTGAAAGTTTGTAAAATTGGGAGTAGGGATCGAAGTTCCTTGGGAATGAGTAGAGGTGATGATTCTAGCATTAGGATAGACTTATGTTGATGCAACAGTAGGGTTGATGACCTAATCGATGGGGTGATTCATCGTTTGACTAGATGGCCCACTTTCAATAGGAGGGTCATGAAGATTAAAAGGTTGTCGAAAGGATTCAAAATTCTCATAGAGATGGTGTCCTGATGAAGTCCTCCATACAGAACGAGCAGGTGTGGGATTTGTATCTACTGTAGTGGTAGGATGAACATGATTCCTATACTCATCACCAAAGGTTGGTTTTTTGGATCCCATATATGTGTCGGTAAAATCTCTCACAGGTAACTGTGGGACCTCTTCATCTATAAAGTTCCCAAGGGAGTCTAAACAAAGAAAAAGTGGTTTGAGAGGGGTTACTAACACAGATGTACTGTGAGGAGTGGGATTATCAATCATAACCAAAGTTCCTTCTGAATTGTTTAATGGAGGAGTAACAACACTCCCAACGTCAGATTGATTTTCTACCTCTCCAAGGTAGTTGTCTTCTGGAGGGTTAGGAGGTAAGGGTTAGTAGCCTTCTGGACACAGCCCTTGCATCCTACGCAATCGACGAAGACCTTTATTGTCTAGAGGCTTAATTTTGGAGAATAACAATACACGCTGAAAATCTAGGGCCAACTAACAAAAAGAAACAACATATGCTAATAAAATCTAGGAATCATAACCAAGCAAACAAGACTTCTCTCAATGATCGTACTAGTTGGTGATGAAATCCAACGTCGTGTGATCAAGTCAAGAAGGGGCTAGGATATGGTGGAACAGTTACAATGGAAACCTACTTAACGGATTTTCACCTTGGTGCCAGATTCCACATAGTAATTGTGGATTTACCCTCCAAGGAGCCCGAGTGAGTTTGACCAATGTATGTTCCAGGTACAGTGAGACTTCCCTTCACTGTCACCTCATGTAAGTACCTAAGGATTATGGAAACTAAGGACACCAACTCACAGTTGGCCCCTGGGAGGGTATAGTCGACATTCTGATTCGAACGTATGGGTAGGATAACAAGTCCAAAATCAACTCGAGAGGCTCCCACACATAATCTTGGGTATACACTCAAGTGACCCCCAATATACAATCCAACCACTACAAACAATTGAACCATGGAGGGATAATCTCTGTAAATCTCCTAAATGTGACCTCATGTCTAACCCTTGTGTGAGAGGGGGATCCTAGAAAACCTATATGACAATTGGATTTGACTCTCCCTATCGCAAGATGCTAATATTTGTTTTGAAAACTTTGGAGAGTTGTACTCACAGCCTAATCCAAAGTGCTAATCCTAATCTAATGTTGGTGGAAGACCCTAAAAACAAAATGTTGTAGATAAATTTTAATTAGCGATGATTTTACAGCTATTCTTTACTCAAAGGGTGTATGACAATGAAACTGATGGTATGATAACTCAATTCCCAAAAATTCACAAGAAGATGATAAGCAATCGTTTCTTTCGATTAATTCCTATTTAAGGGAAGGAGAAAAACTTGTTTTCACTATCAAACACTAAGATGCAATGTCCTCATACAAGTGTTTCTCAATCAAATCCAATGCAATGCTAATAATTTCAAAAAAGCCTTCTAATATCCAAACCAATCACTAAAATATGTCCTTTTTATTATATGTGAATGATAATCAGATGTAAAACTTCTAAATGTCAATCAGATTTCAAGACTAAACTATCAGAAGCAAACCTCACACAAAACAAAAAATACACTCTCGTCGTGAAATAGATAAGAAGGACAAAGATAACCAAATTGCAAACAAGAACAAAAAAACCTTAAACAATAGAGAAATGATGGAAAGTTGACCTCAAAGATCAAATGAAAAGGTTCAAAGACCTTTGGATTTCCTCACAAAAGCTTTCACTCAGTCAGATAAAGGAGAAGAAAACAACAAGCTAACTCTAGGTTAGCAAAGTCAAAGAGTGGCTTCAAGGCAAGGAAAGAAAATGTCAAAACCCCAAACAAAAGAGGATGAATTCTCATAAATAAGGTGTTTTAAAGCCAATGCCAAGATGGACTAAGAGTATGAGACCCTGAGCAAGTGCAAAAGGCAAAAACTAAACTTCAGAAGTTGAAAACCTAGATGATTTTCATTGAAAATGGGATAACGCTCTGGTGTAAGGGGTACTAGAATTCTTCAACACTCTATGTAATACCACTAGGGAGTGTTGGCGCTCTTCTAACAAGGGCAAGCGAGTGATCTGCTGAAAAAGCTCAGAAAAATGCCCAGAAACTCAAAAAATCAAGGAAATTCAGTCAATCAGGGTGATCCTGATGACATAAGGAGGCAAACAAAAAAATATAAGAATAGAAAAGACAATGTGGAGAATATCAAATCAGTGGGAAAAGGGCCAAAACAAGATCTAGGAATGGAAACAAAAATCAGAGCTCCTCCCTAGTGGAGTCGCCAATTTTTGTTGTAGGTGAATCCCCCTGCAGACAAGTGGTTTCCCTCTTTGTCTCTAGACTCCTAAGGCCAAGACAGAAAAGCGATTAACTTGGACATTGACTTCCTTTTATATCTAATCAAACTAATAGATGAAAGAGAAGAAGAAATATGTGTACCTTATTAGCGACGTTTGTCCTTGAAAAGTCTTGGCTGAGCTTCGATCTTGAGCTACCTGATAGATCCTGTAGGACAAACAAAGATACAATGGACTTCCTACTCTACTGATATTAGCTCAAATATAGATCCCTCTACTATAGACAAACTCATATGGAACAAGCATAAGTTTGAAAGAAACATGCCAAGCATTGACTGTTAATGAGAACAAGTAAAAGTACTTACAATCCTTTGAATGAAGGTGCAACAACTTCTTCTAGTTCTCCTTGTCCAACCCCTTTTATCAAGTAATCTACACTAATTGCGTTGATGACATGTCACTCATGAGATCATAAGTTTCACATCTCCAATATTTTCCATGTAACTTTCACCATGAGAATGCCTCCTTATATAACCTTGGAGAGGTCCAACCACTTAAGAGATATTTGGGATAAGTTGAGGATTCCTCTCCTTCAGTTGAGGATATTCCCTAAGATCATGCCTTGACCATCCATTCAAATCCAACCACCTCCAGGAATTGAGGGATTGTTCACTGATTTTCCTCAAAAAACCTAAAATTGGCTAAAAAAAGGGTAGCGCTCCCCCAAAAGGATGCACAGGGTGCTCAAACACTCCCCCAAAGAGGCTCAGGGAGTGCCAACACTCCCTGACAGTGGGTAGGGGAGCGCTCCTCTGCAAAATCCATTTTTTAGTAGTTCTTTCAGTGGAAAAAGGTTTGTACTCTCTGTCAAATGATTTGTCTTCTTCCAAATTAGTCTTTGAGGTGAATTAATTATCTTTTTGATGTCGTTTAGAGGCACGACATGGGAAATATGGAAGTATGATGTTTATGACACTTGCAACACTTGTAGTCAAGATGCGACACTTGTGGACAAGATGTGACACTTACAACACTTGTAATGGCGACACTTGCGACACCATTGAAGTGAGTAATTTTGAGGTGTAACAATAATGCCACACATATTTATGATCATATACAAGAGTGGAAAAGAATACATAGGATGATTAATACTTATATTCTAGACAAACTCCTTATGGAGTGATTCACAAAGTCCCTCCTACCACCCATTGCTAGAGATGTAGCTATGGTTGGGAAATACACCGAGGAGAAGGCCATTTTGTATGTCCAACACTTGGACTTTATCTACTATCAATGAGGTACACTTTATGACATTATCTCAAATTATCCTAGGTCATCGATAGATCTAAGGAAGAAAAAACTAGGACCCCATGCCGATGGTGTGGTCATTTTTGTTTCACGTGCATCTATGAACCAATTAGCTAATTAAATCGGTCAATTGTTAATAAATTCACAACTGTCAACTTATGGTGCCAGTTCTCAAATTGTTGTAGTCCCTACTCAGAACTTTGAGGTAAATTCAGTGCAGTCCATGCAATTGAATAATCCTCAACAACCTAGAGGAAACTAAAATAATAACAAGAAAAATAATTCCAGAAAAGACAAAGGGACTGCCTCTACCCAAAAAAACCAGGAGGTAAGCACTAAGGAGAAGAAAAAAAGTTGGTTTCCCAGCATAATTTGTGGGGAGAGCCATCCCACTCATCAATGTCCTTGGGAGGATCAGATCCATCTATTTTTGCACATTAGCGGGCCCCCCAACAACATGTTGTCTTAACCCATCCTTTCCCCCCTCAACCTCAAAACATGGTTTCCACAAATCCTACCCATCCGCAAGGGGGCATGGAAGGTACCCCTCACCATGAGGGGTCTTCCTTGAATTCTCCCATTTTCATGTGTGTCCAAATGGTAAATTTGCAAATGCAACCCAAGAATTGTGGCATTCACTAGCCTTCTCATGTTGTGCCAGAAGTAGCATCTTATTCTCATATTGGTGGCCCTCTTCATATTGAAAATCCATCTTTTGACACACCTCTTCACCCCCCAAAGGGAGTTCTTTGATGCATGATTCACAATACAAACATGTGAGCTTCCAAAAAATACAGTATTATGGAAAAATGAGCCCACGTACCATGTTTAAAGTCCTCCAAAGCTACCCAACGAAGCATAAATCATTTTTGTCTACCATAGGTGGGTTTGATCCCTCAAAGTTGAGTTTGATGACCTTTTATTCTTCTTAGATTACTCATAGGCTCTCCCATAAGGTCACCTTTCATATCATAATGCAATCATTAGGGAAAAACATTTGCCAGACAATGGTGGATGAAGTATCCTTGACTTGCATCATGTATATTTATTATTGGAAGGTTGTTGTATCTCTTAAGCTCAACACCTATGCAACATTATTGAATGCATTTTATGGACACATGTTCCAACCCCATGGAAAAATCACTGCCTTACCCATCGATTTAGGTAGTAATACTATCTTTGTTGATGTGGATGTTATCAACGCACCTCTTGAGTACAATTTGTTACTCGAGCGTACTTGGTTCTAAAAGATTATTGTAGTTGTCTCATCAGTCTTTAGGGTCCTTTGTTTCCCTCACCAAGGGAATTTTTTTACGATTGATCTTCTCTCCTTATGTACCATAGACCTTGGATACAACATGAGGTCAAATGTACCCTTTGTCTATTACCATGCATTCTTTTGTTAACATTGGTGCAGGGATGTTTAATGATCCTTCAATGATGGTGATATTTCCCCTTCCACCACCATCTTCCACTACTAATGTAGCTCCTATAAACATTATTTCTTCATTTACCAGTGGATCCCTTGGGTCTTTTGATCCTTGGGTGGTACCTCCTCTGAGGATATTGAGTTATAAGGAGCATTCATGCTGCTCACAGTGGTTGATTGTCAATCTGACAATCCCATCAACATCCACTGATACTAGTCAGAAACTCCATCCTCATATGGAGTGTGATCCACCTACTCCACTTGTATGGGTTAGTAACTCTTGAATTTCACATGACTCCCTTGATTTTGAGTTTCCTTCAGAATTTTCCATCTTGGAAGTCATGGCTTCCACAAATAAGCCTAGGGAAGATGAGCATAATAAAGAACCATTCCTCCCTATTTTGGAACCCACAAGAGTTAGCACGATGAGCTTCAATCTAGGACTGGGGGCATTTGTTGGGGCACCTAGTAAACCTCCTAGTCTTGGCCCTTTTCATTCTTGTCTTTCCTTTTCAGAACTTGCCACTAAATTTTGTGATACCCCTTCCATCGAAGATTCATGTTTCCTACTTCCTTCATGTATTGATGGATCCCATCAAGAATCTTCCCTAACTTGCAAGACTACTCACAATGAGTATCTTCATATGAAAAAAATCATTCCTATGTGGCATGGCCCAAGCATGGTGTGTCATATGATGCCAACATTGTCTCATGAGTTCATCAATTATGAAAAATATCATTGGCTTGATCCTATCCATTGGATATAATTTGCATAAAGAATCAAGATGTATAGTTCCTTGTACATAGGTGTGTGGTGTGTTCCTTTTTTTTCCTTTCTCATATCCAAAAAATCCAAAAATATTTTATTTTTTGATATTTTAGTATGCATTTTGACCTTGGAATCTAGTTTACATGTGTTGGCAAGATTGTAGGGATTTATGTTTTATGAAAATGGAGACTTCCACAAAACTTGAGGTATATATTTTTAGACTGGTATATAGGGATAGTTTTTTCTCTGCATTTTCCACCTTGCATTATTAACCATCCATACTGCCAACATTATGCCTTAGGTTTGAACTTGGCCAATTGCGACATGAGCCACTCTTTTTTCCTGTCGTAACTAGTTCAATAATGCCTACCCTTCATGGGCACCCTAGTTAGCACCCAGACTACCATTTAGCTCCCATGCATCATTTTCCTATAGGAATGTAAGCCCTCTTTTAGCCCCATCATGACTTGAATATTGAACCTAATTTTCCTCTCTTCATCTATATTCTGACCATATCCCATGGGGATTCCTGAACATTTTTATTATTTCTTAATAGTCACATATGCATTTACTTCTTGCATCATGCTTCCCATTGTTTCACTATTGTTTTCCCATATCCCTCTCGCCACTATGAAATAGCCTTGACCATCCACCTCTTACATTATTTTGCCTCCATTTTGCACCAAAATACCCAGGGAGAGAACAACTGCTAAGAGTGGATCTCACTTTCCAGTACCATTTTCATTCCTCGTTTCTTAGGTCGGTTCCATGCACTTGGAACATAGGATCATGTTGTTAAGACACTCATTCTCTCCTACCGAGTATACATTTATCTCTTTTCAGACTCATAAAAGGAAACAAAATAAAACACTCACAAGTATCCTTTTCACTCTTTTTCGGGTTCGTTAAAACTGAAAAAAAATATACACCAAGCTTACTTGCATCATTCTTTCATGATCATGAAACCATGAAGGATACCAAGCATTCTTGTATCATTATTTCGTTCTCATTAAGCAATGGAGACAAAAAATACAAAAAAAATAAAAAAAGAGTGGTGGTTTTTTACCATCGTTGTATTCTCAAAATGGAAGTGTCAATCGAGTCTCCCTTGAAAATGGTACCTGTTTGAGTCCTCATCATACATTTGTGTTTTATATTTCCTAGGATCCATCCTATTAATATGATTCAAGGATACTCTTCCGACTCATTACTCTTGCATACATTGTGGAGAGTCTTCAATGCCTCTTACGTTGTTGCACTATATTCATCGAACTCTTGTGTCTTGCTACCAAGTCACCACTGTGTCATCCTAAGTCAACCATTTATTTTTTTGTTGAATTTTTGAGTCGGCCATCCCTGTGTTAGTTGTAATTTTTGATACTCTTCTTTACATCATCTCTCGGTGTATGTTTTTTTTCAATTGCTGGGGGATACATCAAGGACCTCCTTCGACGAATATTTTCCTATTAACTTTAGAAAATTATTGAGGAGATCGATCTAGAAACCATCTAGTACCTTGGATCTTACGATCCTCGGTGAAAATCCTCCTCATGATCGACAGTGGGTTTACATCATTGAATCTCGATCGATTGATTCTACGAGTGTCTGACACTAGCTCATATATTCACACTTGTTATATTATACTAGTTACCATGGGATCCACACTCATCATCGGTGGGTCCCCTTGTGTCTGTTAATGGTATAAATAAATGAATGGCAATCAAACAATTTCTACCATGCTCGACATTATCTCATTTATTCGCATGATGTAGATTTTTACCATCGATATTTGGGACGAAGACCTTGGGTTTGGGGCCACAACATTCCTTTACAACATCCCCTCCCAATTTGTGATGGAGTGTATCACTTGTATATGAGTACTTTGAAGACTTCGAGGGAACTTTCCTTAGTGCTCATTGTATTCCTAATATCTCTATGTTGTGTCATAGATCCACATTGTATTTTTTGGTAGCTATGATTGTGCTCATGACATAGATCCACATTGTATATGTTGGTGGCTATGATTGAGTCCATGATGTAGATCCACATTGTATTGTCTCTTGGCTACAATATTATTGATGATAGGGATCCACTATGTATTCTTTCGTGGCCATGATCTAGTATTTCATTTCATGGATCTGCAGTGTATTGTTTGGCAACCATGCTCATTTAGATTCTAAGTATTTCTACATAAGGGATGTTGTATTTTTCTGTCATTCTTGGTGTCTAATTGCAGGACTCTTTTGACTTTCAAAACTCATTTTCTCTCTCCTCTCACTTCCTCACATGGAAACTATTGTGGAAACTATTGTGATGTATTTCGGCCATCCATTCATTTCCTGACCTCACCCATTAGGGGACATCTATTATATCCTCAATTTCCACCCTATAGGCTAGAGAGGAATCCAAAAATGGATAGAATATAGAATACACATTTCACCTAATATTTGAGCCCTTTTAGAGCCTTTTTGGGTATTTTCACGGGAAACATAGTAGACAATAAGACAGGCCCCTCACTAGTCAATAGTGGATCAACAAGCAAGGCTCTACAAAACTTCTAGAATCAAAGAGTTATGATGTGATGGGTGAGGGATGAGTTGTATCTTCATGCCAAGGGCCTAGGAGCTCACATCATTTGAGTCTCTAGTGGTCTCTAGAATATATAGAATCTCTCCCAAGCCTCCTAAAAAGAGTTATATAACAAAGGAAATCATTGAGAAAGAGGAGGGAAAATTATGAGTAATGTTATGTTGTCCAATTGCATAGGTACATGTTCCATTTACCACATCCAAAAGTTAGTGAATCCTAGCCTGACCAAGGAGATAAAGGAGGAGCAAGGAGCAAGGTGGTGAAGGGAGAAAGCATAAAAAACCAAGGAATGAGGTTGATGTATTATTCTTACATTTATTTAATATATCATCTATTTACTCCATATTTATTTTATTTGTTTCATGAGTGGTTTATATATGATCTCATAAGTTATAGATAAAAGTAGATCTAGTGAAATTGATTATTCCTAATACTAGAGAAAGAAAAGGATTGGTAGTGTTTGTTACTTGTTTGCAGGAAGTAGGTGATAGGAGCTAGAGTTGGAGCTGTACATCTACATAATCCATGACATGCAGGAACAACCTTAAAAAAAAGGTATGTTGATATACTCTTATTTAGTATAAAAGGAATTGTTTTATCTAGATCTAGGAAGACCATGGGAGTCTAAAACCCCTTTTTTGTTTAGGATTCCTAGGCTAATATTATGGATATTTTGTTTTGTATTCAATAATATCCCTGTGAGACCAGTGAGCCCGATAGGGTGATGAGACCAGTAGGTCCCATATACCAGATCAAGGTGAGAAGTTAGAGGAACATGGTTGAAGGCTCGGGGGATCGGTAGGGCCAATCATCCTGATATCCAGAGAATTGGATAGATGGTTGAGGTTAATATGAAAGATGATCGGATGGTTTTTGAGTGATGAATATTTACAGTGTGTTCCACTAACCAGAGAACACTATCGACCATTATGAATGAAGGACATGATCTGATAGTTGTTGATCATAGAGGGGTGCATTGTATGTTTCAATCCTCGGTGGTATCAATCAACTAGTGAACATAATGAGATAAATGGTTGATATTTAGTAGAGGATACGATCTAATAGATACTAAACATCGACGTCATGTTGCATGTTTCGGTGGTATATGGGGAGATCATGTGCAACAAAGGGAATTTAAGACCGATTTTCATGGAGGTGTTTTACCCCAATTTTATGGAGAATCCAGGGACCTAGAGCCAACTTTTTAAACATGATTTAGTTGAGGAAAAAACCTTGAGTATATGGGCTTGATATAAACAACAAGGCCCCGACGTTTTGAAGTGTGCATGGGAAAGTTGAGAAGATGAAGAATGAGTATTTATGAGATAGTCGAACCAAGAGTTGAGAGTGGAAGTTGAGGCTCTGGGTATTTTGAGGGGGGAGATAATGAAAGAGAATAGAATGTAATTGTCTAAGGGATATAGGGAGGAGTGAGGTCAAACAAGGAACTTTTGATGCTTAGTTGATGACAAAATAGTTCGTATGCAGATGGAATCCTGAAGTGAAGTGTTATTTATGTACAGTTGATAACTTGAGAAGAATTGATTTTAGCATGTTAGTGCTTGCAAGTATTATTGTTGTGGGTTGGTGCCTACATGTGTTGTTGAGTTGATTCTTAGCTGAGGATATTGGTTTCTCCTGCAATTTGGTGCCTATGAAGAATGTAGTTGTAGGTTGGTTCCTTTAGGCACTGTTGAGTTGGTGCTCAACTAAGGAGATTGGTGTCTCCTGCAGGTTGGTGCCTATAAATATTGTAATAGTAGGTTAGTTACTACATGATATTATAAAGACAAGTTTTGTTTTTTTCTCCCAGTTGTGTTTCCACGTTAAATATTTGTGTATTATGGAGTGTATGATTGTATATATTTATCATCAACTAGTTATATCTAGTAAAGTAATAAATTGATAAATTTTGTAAGAAAATAAAAGCAGTCCTATATTGATTCACCCTCCCCTCTCAGTATAAGTAACTATGCCAACTGTTATAACCCTATATTTCATAGGATCATATGGTGACTAAAATTTCTTCCTTTGGAGATTCTACGTGGCAAATGATATTTCATTCTGCAAATAATTTCCCAAAGAAAAAGGGAAAGAAAACATAAGTAGTGTGTTGCCTTTCAAAATATACCCTTATTTGATTAAATTGGGTTATTATAGCATGGGAAAACAACATTATATTGTAAATTCTTAAAATTCAAGCTTGGTGCTTCACGACACATGCTTTTATCCTAAGTCGGAAGGTGACATGTGTTCGACAACACAGGTATTCCAACAGAGGACAAACACCTTCAGTAACCACTCACATAACCAGATCAAAGATCAACACACCGATGTTTTCACGTGGTAAAAACCCTACGGGGAAACATCCACGGCCCTAGCCAACACGACCACTTGGAACAGTTTATTAATGCAAAGAAAAAGATTACAAAGAGATTTTACAAGAGAGTTTCTCACAATCGATCATCGGCAAATGACCCTCCATGCTCTTTAAATAGAGATCATGGACCAATCA
>JZKD02S1714210.1:1137530-1152375 GCA_000966675.3 Picea glauca
AACATAGATCGAAGTTTGGAAAACTTCGCTTCTGTAAGAGACTTTGTGAAAATGTCTGCAACTTGATCTTCTGTAGGGCAAAAGAGCACTTCAATAACTTGATCATGAATGAGATATCTGATGAAGTGCATGTGTAGCTCGATGTGTTTGCTACGCTGATGTTGAACTGGGTCTTTGGTGAGCTTGATGGCACTTTGATTGTCACACCAAAGTTTGGTCGGATGCTGGTGCTAGAATCCAAACTCTGAAAGGATCTATCTGCAGGTAGTTCTTAATCCTTGGGATAATCTCATCGACGACATCCCCATCGCCCAAATCGACGATCCTCAACGCATTTCAGACCCCCCCCCTCGGGACCTTTCTTCCTTTAATGGTGGGGAGGGGTCAAAATTTCTTTTTCGCTCACCTAACGTGGCGCCTCCACATTATTTTGGACCCCCTCTAGAATCCTGCCAAACCACAGCTCCAATACCACTTACACCCCCCACTTACACATGTCCCCCACTTACTCTACCACTCACCCTCTCTAACTATTGTTCATACCCCTCACTCTTGATACCTCTCTCTCCTCACATCTGCTTCCTCCCGCTTATACTTCCCCTCTCACCACACGCCACTTGTCCCCTCATTCTCGATATCATCCACCTCTCTACCTATACTTCCCTTCTTCCAACCACTTACACTCCCACATCCACTCATCCCATATCCCTATTTGACGCTTGTCCTCATGCCATCCTATACGTAACCACTTTCCTCCTCCCAAAACCATTTTTGACCAATCATCTTCCGAGGATATTTCCAGGACAACCATGGCACAATTTGAGAAACCAAAATATATTTTCTCAGCATGGGCCAATTTACAATAACCTCTCCCTGATTTATCATATCTGTTACATATTTGGATAATAGAGAGCATCTTTGAGCCCCATTTTTTGGGATTCATGATTTTTCTGTTTGGCATATATTTTTCAAACGTAGATTCTGGACAACTGGAGATGAATTTTAAAAAACCAAGAGAGTTTTTTTCTCAAAACAAGATGATATAAAAAAAACTCCCCCATATTTTACATATCTATCGCAGATTGAGATATTCAAAGATATCACTGGACCCTATTTCTCATGATTTCGGGAGACAAAAAAGTCAAAAGAACAGATGGCAAAGAGATCATATTCAAATGAAGATATCACCCACAGATCCCATCAAAACAGTGCCATATCTCTGAATGATTCTCAACAAACCTATATGATTGTAATAGTTAGTTTATATTTTTCTTAAAATAAATCCTGCTCATTTATGACAGGATCCTTTTTAAACAACTTATAAATAATTCCCATTTCGAGGTATTATGGATTGGGACCAATTTGTAGGATAGGATCAATATTGTAAGGCATCGCACAGAAACACCATTGATAATATTTTCAGTTATACAGTGCAACATTAAAGAATTCTTGTGTTAATTTTCATTGGTGAAGTACCTTTCCTTGTAAATTTGTTTCTTTCAGTTATCACTACTACTTTCTACATTTCTGAATTATTTTGAGAAGATAAAGAAACATAATTTGTTTAAATTTACACTATGTCTCTGGCTTGGAATAATTTATGTGTTTTCTACTAAAGATTGAAAACAAAATTCTTAATTGCTCTTTTTTTAATTGGATTTCTAGATCTTTTCCATCTCTTCCATGCATTAAATCTTTGAGGATCCAGTGAATTTGCTTACCCTTCCCTGCAATATTATCTTGTTAACTATTGTATTTGATAAATCTAAATATGTGACTCCATTTACCCAATGGCCCATCTTCCTTGTTCCAACCAACAATTTAAAAACCAAACCATGTACTATCATAACTAACATAAAATTTCAGAAGAACATAGCTAAATCATATAGAGAGATCCATCTCTAGGTCTAGGAGGTCTAGATCCTAGACTCCAAAGTGGTTTTGTAGTTACCTTTGTCCATTTCTTTATCAGCCTTAGAAATCACATAGTGTTTATCATAGTGGCGGCCATACTGGGGAACTAAACATTTCATGTTCCTCGAAAAATCATATCAAGTTCCATATCCAATTAGTAATGGTGGGAAATGATCAGACACAAAAAGGATGAATCATCTACCTGACGAATCCAATCGATTCAAAATATAAGAATCCACTGGAGGAAGAACCCGAAACATGACAAGACAATCTGGAAAGGTCAGATACTTAAGTTAGAATTTTATCCAAGATATAATAGGATTTATTTTTAATAATTTCTTCTCTTTTCCTGATCCTGGTCAAGACCATATTATTGAGACTTATGATAATCACATTCAACATGATGAGCCTCAAAATATTAAGCCTAATGTTATAGTTCTTGTACATACTCCTACACCTGTTAAAATTCCAGATAGATACAAGCCTCTTGTCTTACCTCCTACACTTCATGATTTCCCTACAAATTATCACAAATACCTTCCTTGGTTTGATGGAGTATATGGTAACATCATTGCTGAAAAACACATTCAGGGTGTTGAACCTTTTATTGACATTTTTGAGGTTGAAGAAGATGATGTCTGTATCAGTAGGTTTTCTCTATCTTTACAAGGTAAATCTAAGGAATGGTTCAAAAACTTGTCAGCTGCAAGCATTTGTGATTTCAATCAGTTTGTGAATGTATTCCTTGATAAATGGTTGATCAAGAGAAATATTTTTCTTATTTTATAAGAATATGATCATTTGAAAAGACAGCCAGGAGAAATAATACAACACTTTTCAACCAGGTTCAATCAAGTCTACCATTCAATGCCTGATGATATAAAGCCTCCTCCTAGTTTAGCTCTCTTACACTACCCTGATGCCTTTGATCTAGAAATGGAATTTCATTTGAGAGAAAGGAACACTACAATACTTGAAGAAATGAAGAATAGTGCAATAGGTGTTGAAGATAATTTTCTGATCAAAAAGTCAAAATTGAAGGTAGAAGAAAAGGAAAACATAGAGAAGGAGCATTTGACATCTTCAGAAGTGAAACTAGACATTCTGGCAAGCACAATCAAAGATATGATGCAAAATATTATCATAAGAAATGAAATTGTTGTTCAAAAACACCATGTCCCACTTGTTTTTGAAGAAGAAGAAGTTACTGATATAAATCATTTTGTTGTTAATATTGGGTATCATATATCAGAAAATGATTGTTTTATGTATTCACTTCATGCCATGGACAAAGATGAAACTCAAAATCAGTTTGTGGAGGAGCAGTTAGTTGATCTAATGTGTATGCTTGATGGATTTTCTTATATGGATTATCTACCCAACTATGATCAATATTATGATGACTACATCAAGGTTGAATCTTCAAAGAAACCAAAGGCATGCTTTTGGGAAAAGGAAGCTAAGTTGGAACAACTCAAATATTATAATCATCATGTGCATATTAATCATGACATAAATGAGGAAAATGGAAAGTAAGTGGAAAGTCTTTGCCCTTATGTTTCTCCTCATTTCAATTTCTAAGAGGAATCTATAAGGAAGAAGACCGACAAGTTTTCAACAGTAGGAATGGAGAATTTTCTGATGAGTCGGTTGAGGATTTCATTTGTGATATGGAAGTTTTTCTAGCTCTGAAATTACAGACCCTGATTTACATTGATTTTCAAACCACAGAAGAAATCTTAGAGTCTGAAACAAATTTTTGAGTTAATGAAAAATAATTTGGTACCAATAAGTTTTTGGTCCTCGACCAAGTTTTGAGGAAACCTTGGTTAGGTTTGGACCAATTTTGGACTCCGATGGGATGGTCAAAGATGGAGCACCTAGGTGGAGCTGAGATCACGGATCTCACTTATTTTGTGGGCTATGTGGACCCAGCAAGGGGTTCCTTAGGGTTTTTGTAATGGGTTATGGGATGTCGGCCCATGGGTTTACCCATGATTAGGCCTTATTATGTATGTTAGATAGATCTATTGATGCTTAGTGTTTAGTTTTTTTAATAATGAATGGATGTTAGATCTAACTCAGTGCTATGTGCTAAATGATTGAAATATATTTATTATTACTGCGACAATCTATCTTAGGGATTGTTCTGCTATGTTAATAAAGAAAATGAATTAATACATATCACCTTCTAAATGTTGCTAGAATACTCTGCGAAGTGTTATTATCAAAGATCTTTGTCCCGGCTTGGTTACAGTCACTTGAGTCATGTAACCCCCCCTGCTTCTACCTTAGGTGAGACTTCGCCTGCTTCACAGGTGTTTCTAAAAGGGCTGGTTGTTAGGGTTTTGTTGGTGCGTTTGTGAAGCGTTGAACCCCGGGTCTGCCCCTGTGCCAACAAATGGTTCTATTGACGGGACCTGAAACTTTGATTGTTGGGAACTGAAGAGAAGCTATGTGCGTAGATTCTCTATTGTAGTGTGCATTATTCTACTTGACTTGTGAAGCTTTGTGCTAAGAAATAAATCCGATTTGAAGAAAAGAGGTAAGATCTTAAAAGAATTAAATATCTATGCTTTGATAAGAGTAACATAAGTGAAATTTTTTGTTTTGAAAGCATGAATTTAGGTATGTTTAATAGATTTTGTCCTAGTCTAAAATATAGGGCATAGTTGGAAGAAAGATTTGATATAAGTAAAGATAATATAAATGATAAAATATATGTTATTCCTATGCATAGAAAGACTTTTTGGACTAATAAGTGGATGCAGGAACCTATAAAGATTTTTTCTAGATTGCAGGTCCATCACTGTGATCCTAGTGCACAATACAGAAGAGTTTGGAGAATATATAATGAAAGAGAATATTGACACTATGTTATAACTGTAGAAGAATGAGACATCTTGCTAAGGAATTCCCTGGTACAAGTACTATTTGTCTTTGTTGTAAAATTGTTGGTCATGAGGTTGAGGATTGTCCAAGAATGATTGCTAAAGTTGAAAGGATGAACTTGAGACAAGAAAAATAAAGTCAAGAGACTAAGAGCATGTTAGAGAATCATAAAGAGAAAAAGTCAGAGAAATATCAGACTATTTTATCACAGTTAAAAGAAGTGATGGATGATCACAAATATGCCAGTTTACCAGAGATCCTGAAAGAAAAACAACGCATAAGTACAAGAGTAGAAGACTTCGACTTAGACTGTGTCTTGGATGAGGAAATAACAGTGAATATTGTGACAGATGATACTTGGGAAATTTTGGGAAATCCTATTGTGGTACCTTCATTGGGAAGGATAGGATTATTTAAGGGAAAGATGATAACCTTATGTGGAAGAGCTACTAATGTACCTATTATTATCCATGGAACATAGACTGAAGAGGAATTTGAAGTCATTAAGTTTGTTGAGAACACCCCTTTCCCACTTTTTTAGGAAAGACTTGGATTGAGAATGATTAGATTAGAAGGAAAGCAGAGAAATAATCTACAAAAAAGAAAAAGAAAGAACTAAGGTATTTATAGCTAGAAAAATAGACCGAATAATAGAAGATCGGAAAGATAATTCAAAGAAACAGAAGACAAGAGAATTAGTTATCAAGGTTAAAAGAATGCAAGAAGGTTTGAAGGACCTGTCTATGCAAGAAAGCAGAATACCCACCCTAGGATTAATAAGAGAAGGAGTATTAACTTCAAACCCTTTGAGAGCACATCAGCAATGTGAAGTCACCACGCGAGGAGAAGATAAGAATAAGAATGGAAAGAGGATTCCATAAACTGTTAGAGAGAATTAGATTACAGGGAAGAAGAAACAGAATATCAATAAGAAGAAACCCAAGTTAGAAAATCTATAGGAAGATACATAGAACAAATGGAAAACTTCACAGGAGGCAAGTTTACAAGATTTGAACCTCACTAGAACAGCAGGACCGCACAGAATGGGACTTCACCCTAGCGAAGCTATATGACCGTTGTAGGTGCCCCGACCATTAGAAAAATTCTCTGGAATGGATAGCAAACACATTTATGGGCGGATGGACCCCATTTGGGATGTTAATACCATGCCACAACGAATGGATTCACATTGATGGAAGCATGCCTACCCATTGGAAGAATCTATTATGATGATCACTTATTTAACCTGTCAGGCGCTAGGCCAAAACCAATTTTTTCCACCCATTATTAACTGATCAACCAAATAATTTATTGTGTGTCGAGTTGTGTTATCAAAAACTAGACGTCGTTGTTCATTTTTCTATCCCGCTTACCCATTCGCCTACCTTGACCTACCTGTTTAACAGTGAGAATGTCGGGCGAACCCACCGAGTTAGAGAAGTTTTTCAAGGAGGTTATTAAGAAGTTAATGGCTAATAGAGCTATTTCTGAAGGACTACAGGTGTCATTGACCAGTGGAATGCAAGATTCCCCTTCAATTATACATCATTCTAGCCGTTTCAACCCCGCGACTGAGCAACAAAGTAAGAATCACGATGATCTGGCTAATGTGAAGTAGATCCCACTAATATTACCAGAATATATCCTACCTTTGGTTGGCACAGTTAACTATGACATCATCCCACGGGACATCATGTACACTCTGATCAATGCGTACATCCCAAAAGGAATACGCATAGTTGTGAGTCAGTTAGGACAAATCCCACTACTGAAGAACATCGACTTCAACCTTGGAGATAGAAATAATTATTCTATGCTCACAACCCATAGATACTTGACGAAGATGTCTGGGAAGAAGCTTTGCATGGTCTCCTAGCCATGGATTAAGGAGCTATCATAGTCCACTATACTAAATGTGATGAAGATTCCCCATTTTTTTCATCACCGAGAGGTTAATGCTTGCATTAAACTCCTCTTGTCATGCTACCATGGGGGATACCTGTGGCCCGACCAACATATTACTGTGGATCTGACACTGATCCACTTGATTATAGGATTAAGCATGCAGGGACCTAACCTTCAACATTTTTACCCAGAGAAGGCTTAGGATCGCTCCCTGACAGAGCGCATCAAGGAGGATTATGGGGAAGTCGAAAAGGGAAAGTGAGGCTATAAGGTAGGCTCTATCCAGGATGGCACAGTGCACCTTTATTTCCAACTGATAGTTGGCAAGCTTGTAAGAAAGAACCGCCCCACACAGGTCACCGAGTTCATAGTGGACCTCGTAGGAAAATGTGTGGAGGGAATGCAGATGAATTAGGCGATCTACCTCATCAATGATCTCGATAAATGTTGTCGCGAAGATCAAGATCAGGGATACAAATTCCACTTTATTTGGTTGCTCGTGTTGATTGAATTTATTACTTGGAAAATTCCTGAAGGAGCCACCTTTCTAGAGATTGAACCATCAGATCCGTTCGCCGCTAGGTTTTCTACCTTGTGGTACACCAATGACATGTCTAAGCAATGGTAGTCAAACATTGTGTTCCATGCATACTATCATCAATTGAAGGTTTCCATTGAAGAATTTTTGTGCATGACACCGCACACCTTTCATGAGTACAGACCGATAGCCAAGTTCCGTGCAGATAGGAATTTTATCTAAATTATTGCACACAAAGTTGAGAGAAAGGAAGAGTTAGAGTCATATTACAATATGACAGACAAAGACATGGAGTAGATCACGAAGGAGTGGCTGGAGGAGTTCCTTGTACCTATTGTTGATGTAGAACTCTTCGACACTGACATCATAGGAAGTCCCCTCATCACCCGGGTCGAGCATGTCGAACAGTCCAGTGCGAAGAAGAAAAAGGATAAATTCCAGAATATAGAAACTGGTGAGGAGGACAATGCCTCTGAAGAAAATGGATTTGTCTTTCTAGGAGGAGGAGATGAAGAAAATGGATAAGGAGAAGGGGATGAAGGAGAAAATCAAGGAGAAGGACAAGATACACCGTTGAAATATCCCCCTACTAAAACAATATCATCACATAAGAGGAAGGTGTCTCCATTAAAACGTTCAGCAAGATCTGCACTAGCAAGCCCTAGTTAGAGGCCATGCTCATGGAGGACGACATCATATTGGTCCACGGAGTGATGGAGGATGCTTCTGAATATCTCTTGCAGAGATATGGAGCGAAGAAGGAGGAGCTATATGAAAGGGTCAAGAAGGAACTGAAGGAAATACAACAAGCTATTCAATTGATCTACGTTGTACCTACTGCGCCTTATTCGTCACAGGTTGTAGAATTAGGGGATGATCCAGTCCAATTAAGAAGACTTTCAGATGCAACTGAGGCTCGACTTTAGAAAGTCCAAGAAGAAAAGGAGAAGGCTACAGAAGGCTTGAAACAAGAGAAAGATGAAGCCTTAGAACAATTACGCATAACGTGATACTGTTCGACAACTGAGAGGGCGGGGGTGCATTAGTTGTTACCGTGCTTAAACAATTATGCTTATTTTAAACTCTTTATAGAGCACTCAATGAAAATCACAATAATGCAGGGAAGTAAGCAATAGAACATTCAACATCATTCACACATATGAGATACACATCGACAAATATTTCCTAAGGAAACCCATAACGGGTAAAAACCTCTTCTTCTTTATATCATAAGGAATATTTAAATTCTGTACATTATCATACTTATGAGCACCAACTCATAATGAGGATACAACCTCTGTTTTGCAAGATACTACTTGGCGAGAGCACCAACTCTATGGATTCTCTAGCACCCACTAGAAGGAAGAACCAACTCCTTGGTTTCTCTAGCACCCACTAGAAGGAAGCACCAACTCCCTGGTTTCTCTAACACCCACTAGAAGGAAGCAACAACTCCCTAAGTGTTCCAGCACAAACTGTATGGAAGCACCAACTTCCAGTCACACATGCACCAACCTGTATAACAGAGAACAACAGTTCTTCCTTACACCACCCTACCACCCTGGTTTCTCTGGCTGCAACTAGATGGAAGCTACATCTCTCTCTATGTTCAAGTACCCACTTGAACCTATGAGGACAACCATCCTCCCTAGCACCTCCCTACCACCCTCAAAATATAAATCTTTTCTACTAAAACTTATTACAGTGATATAATGTTCATCAATGACTTACCAGTCTCATCATTGTTTTTCTACACTGCCCTGATCTGTCTACCTCACTGTCTTCCTGCACACATGACTTGCACTTTTTGTTCTTTTTCCTTTTATGCTCTATGTTCCATGTCCATTCAATGCACCATTCCTCTTCTGTGCATTTCAGCTGCTACACTCTGTCTCCTTCTACACACCTGAATCACTCTCAACAACCCTCATCTCTTCTTTGTTTTTCATTCTTATAGTCTCTGTACCACTTGTGCATGCTATCTGCACAATGATTCTACATGCTCTCCCCATGTCGAGTGTTCTACCTGATCATCATTACAACTCTTCATCTTCTCTGGTGGTTAAACCCATGCGTCCATCATCACTGGGTGTTAAGATGAGATTCTTTAGCCTGTCTAACAGTCGAGACTCTTCGTCTTCTCCATCATAGTCGAGCTCATCCTCTCTGTTGTAGTTACAGACTTCAATGCTCTTCCATCTGTTGATCACCTCTATTAACAGTCTTCATTCCACTGGAAGATGCCTTGATACTCTTCAACTCCTCTGGAAATCACCCTGAAGTCTCTTTGAGTCCTCTGACAGAAACCATTAGTTGTTTCTATCAGTTACACTGTGAACCTCCAAGAAAACACATCAACAACTAAATCGTAACTGATCGATTAACTGTGAAGAACAACAATATCCATTTGATCAGATTTCCAAGTATCCAACACCATTGGATTACAAGCATAGGGTCTCGCGTTTATTTCCCCATTTCACATTACGAAATTTCGATATTTTGGGATTCCTGTGGCGAAGTGTTTCGACACTCCAACTCCCTGTATCCGAAACCTACACCAAAAGGTGTTTTTCGCATTTCCTCATTTCGGCATTTCAACATTCCTTGTGGTGAAGTGTTTTGACACTCCAACTCTCGACATCCGAAACCTACACCAAAATGTGTTTTTCACATTTCGACATTTCGACATTTTGGCATTCCTTTTGGTGAAGTGTTTCTACACTCCAACTCCCGGCATCTGAAACCTACACCAAAAGGTGTTTTTTTCATTTCCGCATTTCAACATTTCGGTATTCCTTGTGGTGAAGTGTTTCGACACTCCAACTCCTGGTATCCGAAACCTACACCAAAAGGTGTTTTTCCCATTTTTGCATTTTGCGTTTCAGGGATTCTGTGAAGATTCATCTCGACTCTCCATGTCCCAAACTATGAAATGGAGCTTGTCTCTTCAAGCTCTTCTCTACATCTCTTCGACGATGTGACCACCGGCGGTGACCAAGCTCTTATCCATAAATCTCTTTCGCAATTTCTCATTTCAACATTCCTATGATGAAGGTTATCGACACTCCAAGTCACGATCACTGAAATGGAGCTTGGTTGCACTAGCTCCTTCCTCCATGTTCCGCAGATGTGACCACTGGCTGTGACCACAACCTTATTCGAAACTACATTTTGTAATTTCGTGTTTCGCAAATTTTTTGCGAGTCACTCTGACTCTTCCAACTCCCAATCATCGAAACTCTGAAATGGAGTCAGATCAAAGATTTTATCATGATTTCAAAACTTCATGGGCCTTCGTCGTGTCTGTTTCAATATTTTGGGGTTTCACATTTCGCAACTTCGAGACTCTTGTGATGAAGAGTCTCGGCCCTTGACTCCTCCAATTCTCAGTATCCGAAACTCCGAAATGGAGTCTTTGTTGATGTGCCTGTTTCAGGATTTCAACATTTCACATTTTGCAACTTCAAGACTCCTGTGATGAAGAGTCTCAACTCTCAACTCCTCCAACTCCTGGTATCTGAAACTCTGAAATGGAGTTTACGCTTTTGATCTTTCCATGCCATCATCACTACTGATCTTCCTTGCCTGCCTGTTTTCCATTGTTGCCTCCCAACTGTAAACCTGCCAACGTCACTACTATTCTTTCTTGTAACCATACCTTCTTCATTGTTGTTCTTGCCATTAATAATTGTAAGCATGCTATCATTGTTGTTGTTCTTGCCAAAATACTTCTGGTGCCCTCCTGGCACATTCTTTCTGTACCCAAGCCATCATCGCTGCTATACTTGCCATCAATGACAAGCATATGCTGCCTGTAAAACATGCCAACAATCTCCCTCTTTGGCATTGATGGCAACAAAGTCACCCGAATCTGTTCTTTTCTCCCCCTTTGACATCAATGTCAAATAAAACACGCTTCCCCTAAGTTGTTGCAGTATTTTTCGGAGGTATCAAATATTCAATCAATACAAACTACCCCTAACAAGATGGACTCTCTTAGGTGTGAGACGGGATGACACCCAACTTCTGTCGGAGATATTCAAATGGTGTCTTGGCTAGGGGTTTAGTAAATAATTCTGCAATTTGTTCTGTGGTTGGAATGTAATGGACCTGAACAGTTTGATTGGTGACTTGCTCTCTCGGAAAATGGTATTTTATGGGAATATGCTTGGTCTTGGAGTGGAATACAGGATTCTTGGACACACTGATGGCACTAGTGTTACCACAATGAATTGGGATCGGTGCAACATATTTTACCTCCAAGTCTACAAGTTTCTGAATCATCCATAATACCTAAGTGCAACAAGTAGCAGTAGCAATGTACTCTGCCTCTGTAGTTGATAAAGAAATGGAACCTTTCTTTTTACTCAACCATGCTACTAGATAATCTCCTAAGAAGAACGCACCTCCACTTGTGCATTTCCTTTCATCCATGCAGTTAGCCCAATCAACATCTAAGTAGACTGATAATTGAAAATTCTGATTCTTAGGATACCATAGACCATAGTTCATTGTTTCTTTCAAATATCTGAATATCCTTTTGATAGCTAGAAAATGACTCTATTTAGGTGCAGACTGATATCTTCCTACCATTCCAACAACATGCATTATGTCTGGGTGAGATGTTGTGATGTACAATAGGCTACCTATCATTGACCTATATGAACTTTGATCAACATCAGGTGAGTCATCATCCTTGCTTAATTTGCATCCAATAACCATAGGTGTGCCCACAGGTTTAGAATCTTCCATTTGAAACCTTTTCAACATTTCTCTTTGATATTTTTCTTGAGAAATGAACATCCCTTCAGACCTCTGAGTAATTTGTAGACCAAGAAAAAATGGCAGTTCACCTATCATAGACATTTCGAACTCAGACTCCATGGCAGAAGCAAACCATTGTACCAATGAATCCTTATTACATCCGAAGATGATGTCATCTACATAGACCAACACGATGAGAAAATCATTATCCTCTGTTTTGATATATAGATTGTTGTCAACTGTTCCTCTCTTGAACCCTTTGTCTTTGAGATACGTATCCAGTCTATGATACCAGGTGAAAGGGGCTTGTTTTAACCCATATAAATATTTCTTCATCTTGCGTACTAAGTCAGGGTTATCAGACAGTTCGAAGCCCTCTGGTTGTTCCATATAGACTTCTTCATTTAAATCTCCATTTAGAAAAGCTGACTTGACATCCATTTGATAGACTTTAAACCTTTTATGACAAGCATAGGCAAGAAATATTCTAATAGCTTCTAATATTGCTATGGGCGCAAATGTTTCAACAAAATCCAGTCTTTCTATTTGAGCATATCCTTTACAGACCAATCTTTCTTTGTTCCTGACAACTTGTCCCTGCTCATTCAACTGTTAGAAAAACAGGACCACGGAGCAATAAAATAAAACAAATGAGGAAATAAAATACATAAGATACACAATACAAGAGAGACACATATTTACATGGTTCACCCAGTGTGGGCTACGTCCACCAAAGAAATTGCCAGGTCCTTTCTTTATTATTATCCAGCAAAATTAAGGGATACAACCTACAACAAAACCCGTTGTAACTTCCTCTTCTTTCTCTCACAGTCTCCTCTCTCAGAATACAATACTCTCCAACCACCATAGCCACAATACATTTCCCTCATAAAAGAGGGTTTCCTTCTAGGGCAAAAAACCCTAACATAATCTCTACCATTAGATCAACAACCTTATAATGAACGGTCCAGATTTACAATGAAATTAAAATATACTTTTACAGGGCAATTTTTGCTTCAGGGGCTTCACCCCCGAACCCCCGCTGGGGGCCCTCTTTCCCCCAGACCCCCCAGCCGGGGGGATAGCCCCCCCGGACCCCGCAGAGGGGGTACCCCCCCTCTACACTCCCCCGCGTGGAAGAGTGTACATACTTCTGGGGTGTAAATACTTCATGGGGTATAAACACGACTGAAATCAAGGACCTCTGAATTAGGAAGATAATCAGACTCCACAACCAACATCAACTTATTCTTAAAGATCCATTTGGAACCAATGATATTTTTACCTTCAGGTCTATGAACCATCTCCCACGTATTGTTTTTATCAATCTGATCAAGTTCATCATTCATTTCTTTAACCCAATGGTCATCTTTACTAGCTTCATTAAATTTCTTGGGTTCCATCATGGATAAGAAATCTATATGTGATTGTTCAATGTTTTTTATTATCTTTCTCTTGGTTTGTACACCTTTGTCTTTTTCACCAATTATCTGACTTGTAGGATGATTCTTTTGAGTGATTCTAGAGGAGGAATTTGAAGTTGTCTTCTAATTTGAGTCTGTCTGAGTATCTGTGTCTTCATCTGATTCAGAGTCTTTGTTTTCTGATTCTTGGGCCTGTTCATCTTTAGCTTTAGTTGTGTCCTTTGTAGAAGACTCATTATTGTACACCTCTCTTGCTGGGATTCCTTCATCAACTTTTATGTCAATATAGTCAGCCATTTTATGAAGCCTCTTATTATAGCATATGTATCCTTTACTATTTGTAGAATACCCTAAGAATATACCTTCATCAACCTTGCCATCATATTTTCCAAGGTTCTCATCATTATTCTTTATGTAACATTTACTCCCAAAGACTTTGAAGTGTTTGATTGAAGAAGGTCTCCCATACCACAGTTCATAAGGTGTCTTGTCACTTTGTGGTCTGAGGTGTGCTTTGTTAAGAACATGGACTTTTGTGTGTATTTCTTCTACCCAGTAGGTTTGATCATTGTTCTTCTCATTCATAATTGACCTAGCCATTTGTTGCACTGTTCTGTTTTGCCTCTCAACTACTCCATTTTGCTGTGGCGTTCTTGGGATTGTGTATTCTCTCTTGATCCCATGCTTATCATAGAATTCCTTGAAATCACTTGACATAAATTCTCCTCCTTTGTCTGATATTACTTCCTTTAACCTCTTTCCTGTTTGATTCTCTGTTAAAGCCTTAAATTTTTTAAACTTCTCAAATGCTTTAGCTTTTTCTATGAGAAAGGAAACCCAAGTAATTCTAGAGTTCTCATAAATAATCAGCATGAAGTAGTTTTCTTTCCCTGTGCCTTCCTATCTTGATGGTCCACATAAATCCATATGAACATGTTGGAGTGGTTTCTCTATTGAAGTAGAGCTCTTGGACTTAAACAGTGTCCTGGTTAGCTTTCCTACTTGGCAGGGTTTACACATAGAATCTTGGGGCTTTGATATTCTCGGAAGATCTTTTACTGCCTCAAGATTTTTGAGCTTGATTAAGTGGTCAAAGTTTAGATGTCCATGTCTCCTATGCCATAACTAGCTTTCATCATGTTTTCTTAGATGACACTCTTCTCTATATTCTTTCAACACATATACATTATTTTTTGTCCTTATGCCTTTGGCCACCACTTTTCCTGAGTCTACAGACTTTATCTTGCAGTCCTTGCTTCACATCCTCTATCACACATTTGACTTACACTGAGCAGATTATGTTTCATCCCATCTACAAGTAGAACATCTTGGGATTTTCCTTTTCCATTACTTAAACTCACCATCCCTTTACCCTTTATTTTACCTAGAGCATCATTTCCAAAGGTTA
>JZKD02S1714210.1:1152788-1197038 GCA_000966675.3 Picea glauca
CCCTTTACCCTTTATTTTACCTAGAGCATCATTTCCAAAGGTTACGTTTCCTGATTTGCTTTCACTTAGAGATAGAAACTTACCTTTGTCTCTCGTCATATGTTTGGAGCATCCAATGTCTATATACCAAGGGTTCATTTCTCTTTGAGATGACAACACTAATCCACACTTGTCACTTTCTTTCTTATTCCAAACCTTGACATTTTCAACAGGGGAATTCAAATCTAGTTCATAGTTCCTTAAGCGATAGTCAACAGATTTATGTCCATAGTTATGACAGATGTAACATTCTAGTTCGTCGAATAAAGGATCATAATGATTGCTATTCTTAACCTGTGTTCTTTTCCCATCCATCAAGTGATTTGCAGTCATTGGTGGTTTGTTACTTGGCTGTCTCATTCTTTGTTGTGGCAGATATCTATACCTTGAATGTCTTGATTGCTCATAATTTAATTTTAAAGAACAGTTTACAGCTTTATGACCAAAGTTAGAACAAAAGAAACAATATCCATAGAAAAAACGTTGGTACCTAGAAAATGGTTGTCTTCTTTGAGAAGGTCAATTTCTTCTATGTTGATGATTTATTTGAAAAAAGAGTACATTATTTCTCTAATCCATAGTTTCAGTTCTGGTACCTCTTTCATTACTCCTCCTGGGCAAATGATTATCTTCTTTTGTTTCTACAAGTTTTTTGTTGTCATAGATGGTAGATTTGACAAACTTGATGGGTTCTTTATTGCTTGGCTGATCACTACTTGATCTCTCTTCATAACCCATACCTATTTTCAGCTTTGGGTTTCTTTGCTGATTCAGAATGGTGGCCAATTCTTTTGATGCTTTGATACTTGAAAGATTCTGATGATACAAGGCTTGAAACTTCTCCAACTCTTTCCTGGTTTTCACTACTTCTTTTTCCAGAACTTCACTTCTTGCCTTCTTTTCTGATAATTTTTGTTTCAGAATGTCTTTGATTTTCTTTGCCTCTTCTAATTCCACTTTTAGTAGGGCAAAGTCTCCATCAGGCTATTTATTGTCTTTCTTGAATTGTATCAACAATTGTTTTTGCTTTCTGTTCTTAATTCTGAGTCTGTCAATCTCTTACAAAGCACTGATTAATTCACCTTCCATATCCACCACAACTTCTTCATCATCCATTTCACCTCCTGTGTGTTCATCATCAAAATCTCCCATAGCCATAAGCATAAAATCATTTAGTTTATCTTCAATAGAGGATCCATTGTCTTCATCATCTGAAGGATCATCATCATTGTTTACACAAAGACTTTTCTTCTTAAAATTATTCTCTTTAAAGAAATTTATTTGTTTGTGCTTCTCTTCATCATAACATGTCTGATCCTTTCTTTTGTGAGGACATTTATTTGCAAAATGACCTATCTTACGACAGTTGAAACATTTAAAAGGCAGTTTACCTTTGTATTTGCCTGATCCCTTCTTCAGTCTCTTCACAAATGTTTCTTCAATTTCATCAGGATCAGAATCCTCATTCTTGTCTACCTTAAATGATTCTTCTCTAGAGGTGGGTTTATCTTTAACTATTCTCATTTCATATGCAGTCAATGTTCCTAGATGTTGATCAAACTCCAAGGTTTTTAGATCATTAATTTCTTCTATAGTAGAGACCTTCGGGTTGAACCTATCTGGTAGAGATCTCAAAATTTTCTGAACTAAATAAGGTTCCTTAATTTTTTCACCAAGTGCTTTCATTGCATTTACCAGCTCTTCAACTCTCGGAAAGTATTTTCCAACAGTTTCATCTTCTTTCATATTCTTTCATCTTCAGTTGTTCAAACTGTACTCTATAGGTTTGAAGCTTGGCGTCCTTTACCTTCTCATTACCTTCAAAACTGCTAATGAGTTTGTCCCACATTTCTTTGGCAGTTCCTAGGTGCATAACTTTTACGAATTCTGCTTCTGCAATCCCACTCAAGATAGCATTCATAGCCTTAGTGTTAAAGCTAAATTCTAGCTTGTCATCCTTATTAGCTAGTACAAATGGCTTTACATAACCAGTATCTACCAGATCCCAGACATTTGCACCTAAATCCATTATGTAGGTTCTCATTCTAACTTTCCAAAAGGCAAAGTTTGTTCCATTGAACAGAGGGGCCTTATCGGTTGAATTTCCTTCATGGCTTGACATGTTTAAGCTCTAGGATCTACCCTTAGGTAAAAGGGGTCGAATCTGATACCAATTATTGGACAACTGAGAGGGGGGGGGGTGAATCAATTGTCACCATGCTTAAACAATTATGATTATTTTAAATTCTTTACAGAGAACTCAATGACAATCACAATAATGCAGGGAAGTAAGAAATAGAACATTCATCATAATTCACACATATGAGATACACAGAGACAGATATTTCCTGAGGAAACCCATAAAGGGTAAAAACGTCTTCTTCTTTATATCATAAGTAATCTTTACATTCTGTACATTATCATACTTATGAGCACCAACTCATAATGAGGCTACAACCTTTGTTTTGCAAGATGCTACTTGCTAAGAGAACCAACTCTCTAGATTCTATATCACCCACTAGAAGGAAGCACCGACTCCCTGGTTTCTCTAACATCCACTAGAAGGAAGAAACAACTCCCTAAGTGTTCCATCACCAACTGGATGGAAGCACCAACTTCCAGTCACACAGGCACTAACCTGTATAATAGAGAACAGCAGTTCTCCCTTACACCACCCTGCCACCCTGGTTTCTCTGGATGCAACCAGATGGAAGCTACAACTCCCTGTGTTCAAGTACCCACTTGAACCTCTGAGGAAAACTGTCCTCCCTAGAACCTCCCTACCACCCTCAAAATATAAATCTTTTCTACTGAAACTTATTACAATGATATAATGTTCATCAATGACTTACCATTCTCATCACTGTTCTTTTGCACTGCCCTACATTGTCTGCCACACTGTCTTCCTACACACATGCCTTGCACTTTTTGTTCTTCTTCCTTTTATGCTCTGTGAGACATGTCCATTCAATGCACCATTCCTCTTCTGTGCATTTCAGCTGCTGCACTCTGTCTCCTTCTACACACCTAAATCGCTCTCAAAAACCCTCATCTCTTCTTTGTTCTGCATTCTTATAGTCTCTTTGCACCTTGTGCATGCTATCTGCGTAATGCTTCTACATGCTCTCCCCATGTCGAGTGCTCTGCCTAATCATCATTACAACTCTTCAGCTTATTTGGTGGTTAAACCCATGTGTCCATCATCACTGGGTGTTAAGATGAGATTCCTTAGCCTATCTAGCAATTGAGACTCTTCGTCTTCTCCATCATAGTCGAGCTCATCCTCTCTGTTGCAGTTACAGGCTTCAACACTCTTCCATCTGTCAATCGCCTCTATTAACAATATTCATTCCACTGGTAGATTCCTTGAGACTCTTCAGCTCCTCTGGCAATCAACCTAAAGTCTCTTCGAGTCCTCTGACATAAACCATCATTTGTTTCTAGAAGCTTCACTATGAACCTCCAAGAAAATGCATCAGCAATTGAAACATAACTGATAGATTAATTGCGAAGAGCAACAATATCCCTTCGATTAGATTTCCAAGTATCCAAAACCATTGGATTACAAGCATATGGTGCATTTATTTCCCCATTTTGCATTACAACATTTTGGCATTTCGGAATTAATGTGGCGAAGTGTTTTGACACTCCAACTCCCAATATCCGAAACCTACACCAAAAGGTGTTTTTCGCATTTCGACATTTCGGCATTTCGACATTCCTTGTGGTGAAGTGTTTCGACACTCCAACTCTCGATATCCGAAACCTACACCAAAAGGTGTTTTTTGCATTTCCTCATTTCAACATTTTGGCACTCCTTGTGGTGAAGTGTTTCGACACTCCAACTCTCGGTATCCGAATCCTACACCATAAGGTGTTTTTCGCATTTCCGCATTTCTACATTTCAGTATTCCTTGTGGTGAAGTTTTTCGACACTCCAACTCCCGGTATCCGAAACCTACACCAAAAGGTGTTTTTCTCATTTTCGCATTTCGCATTTCGGGGATTCTATGAAGAGTCATCTCGACTCTCCATGTCCCAAACTACGAAATGGATCTTGTCTCTTCAAGCTCTTCTCTACAGCTCTTCGACGATGTGACCACTAATGGTGACCAAGTGCTTATCCATAAAGTGCTTTTGCAATTTCTCATTTCAACATTCCTATGATGAAGGGTCTCGACACTCCAAGTTGTGATCACCGAAATGGAGCTTGGTGGCACTAGCTCCCTCCTCCATCTTCCGCATATGTGACCACTGGCTATGACCATAGCCTTATTCAAAACTGCATTTTGCAATTTCGCGTTTCACGAATTTGTTGCGAGCCACTCTCACTCTTCCAACTCCCGATCACCGAAACTCCGAAATGGAGTCAGATCAAAGGTCTTATCGTGATTTTGAAACTTCACGGGCCTTCATCGTGTCTATTTCAAGATTTTGGGGTGTCACATTTCGCAACTTCGAGACTCCTGTGATGAAGACTCTTGACTCTTGACTCCTCCAATTCTCGGTATCTGAAACTCCAAAATGGAGTCTTTGTTGATGTGCCTATTTCGAGATTTCGACGTTTCACATTTCACAACTTAGGGACTCCTGTGATGAAAAGTCTCGACTCTTGACTCCTCCAACTCCCGGTATCCGAAACTCCAAAATGGAGTTTACGCTTCTGATCTTTCCATGCCATCATCGTTGTTGATCTTCCTTGCCTTATTTTCCATTGTTGTCTCCCAACTGTAAACCTGCCAATGTCGCTACTATTCTTTCCTGTAACCATACCTTCATCATTGTTGTTCTCGCCATCAGTAACTGTAAGCATGCTATTGTTGCTTCTGTTCTTTCCAAAATACTTCTGGTGCCCACCTGGCACATTCTTCCTGTACCCAAGCCATCATCGTTGTTGTACTTGCCATCAATGACAATCATATGTTGCCTATAAAACATGCCAACAAGTACTGTGTAACCGCCTATGAAAATGAAAAGGAAGAGCTTCAGGTGATGGTCTAGGAGGAAAAAGTCTAGCTACAGAGAGAAAAGGAGCAGTTTCTCGTTGAACGGGCCATGATTAAGGAAGTTTTTGGGAATGAAATTTTCTCTGTGGTAGGATTGGCACAAGAGGTACATGAGTTAGTCACTGTTCAAGTGGTGAATCTCATTGAGACCATCCAAAATCTTCAAGCGAAGATAACAAAGTTGGAGATCCAAGAAGTATCAAGCACTTCGCGGAGGTGCACGAGTGGAGGGAGGAAGCCACTAAGAATGCAGTTGCAAGGATCATATCCCTCGCATTAGAATGAAAACAACTGAGAGATAGAGGCATGCAGACTTATGAACACCTCGAAGAATATCCAGAGATAAGGAAATTGGAAGAATGGTTACAAGAGGCACAACAACAAGCCTTCTTCTTGAAGGCGCAGATGAATCTGCTCACCATAGTTGAAAGAATGAAGAGGTCCCAGTAACACCGCATAGTACAACAACATATCACTGCCCATATAGGGAAGAATAATTGAAGTCATGCATAAAATACAACCTGTGTAGGATGAGGCCTGCAAGGTGTTTGAAGAAATTGAAGAACAAGTCTTGCAATTAGACCAAGTGTTTGCAACAACAGAACAATGGCTAGAAGGGATTGTTACAACATAGACGATTTAGGAGCTCATTGAGCAGGAGACTCAGGTGAAGAAGCAAGTTGAGGTATCTCGAGTGAATCTCGATGCCTTCAAAGGAGCATTGACTAGATCTGAGTGACTCGGGATGAGTCACAGGTGAGTGTTGGGGACCTATTGGCCCTCGACCAAGTTTTGAGGAAACCTTGGTCAGGTTTGGACCACTTTTGGACTCTGATAGGATGGTTGAAGATGGAGCGCCCAGGAGGAGTTGAGATCATGGATCTCACTTATTTTGCAGGCTATGTGGACCCAGTAAGGGGTTCCTTAGGTTTTTTGTAATGGGTTATGGGATTTCATCCCATGGGTTTACCCATGATTAGGCCTTATTGTAAAATTATAAATAAGTAAGAATATAATGTAGAAGAGAGAAAAATATCTTGGAAGGCTAAGTGAAAGTAGTTATGAGTTTCTTTGTGCAACATAATGTGTATTTAAGGCTTTGTGTTCAATAGAGGAGTTGGCTTTGTGCCTTGACCTAGTTTTGAGAAAGAGAATCTAGTGTGCAGTGCACAAATATCCTGTTTGGTGCAAAGCTTGGCTATGTGGCTTAATGCACAAGAGCAGATGAATGTAAGAGACTGAAGAATAATAAAGAAGACAAAGCAGTTGGTGGACGTATCCCCACACTGGGGTGAACCATGTATATCTTGCATCTTTGGTTTTCTTTGTGCTTTGTTGGTTATGTTATGAATCTGCTAAGTGTTTTTCTTATTATGTATGTTAGATAGATATGTTGATGCTTAGTTCTTAGTTGTGTTAAGAGTGAATGAATGTTAGATCTAACTCAGTGCTATGTGCTAAATGATTGAAGTATCTTTATTATTACTGTGTAGATCTATCTTAGGTTTTGTTCTGCAATGTTAATAAAGCAAATGAATTAATCCATATCACCTTCTAAGTGTTTCTAGAATACTTTGCGAAGTGTTATTATCACAGATTTGTGTCCCATCTTGGTTACAGACACCTAAGTCCTATAACCTCCCCTGCTTCTACCTCGCGTGAGACTTCGCCTGCTTCGCAGGTGTTGCCGCAAGGGTCGGTAGTTAGGGTTTTTCTGGTGCGTTGTTGAAGCGTTGAACCTTGGGTCTACCCTTGTGCCAACATAAGATTTAATTCATTTCATTTTTTGAAAAATAATCTTGATCAGGTCCTGATTGGTAAGCCTATAGAAAATTATGAGGTATCATTCGAATCATTGCATAATAAATCGCAGTAGTCTTCTCAGTTTCTCCATGATCCAATAACTTGTGTTTTGGATGATCTGTGTAGACAAAGTCCTATTCCATCTGCTGACTATGAGCTTACAAACATATATTATAAAAACTTGATCAGGGAACCAACTTCATTGTCGTGTTCAGCAGAAGCCTCATTACAAAGATCTTCTGAAAATTTGAAGTTAAATCAGAAGTTGTATGATGATGTAGATAGCATATGTGAAATACCCAAATATGACCTTGAGTTTATTGAATAATTTTAACGCAAATAAATAGGTCATATTCATCATGATCCCATAACTATGTATATGGAGGAGTTTTTCACTTCATAATTCCAATTGATTTCCACTACATCTTTTGTTTTTTATGGTTCCAAAGCTCTCTGTTATGAAGATCAAGTTGACAATCAGTGTCTAGTGTCCTTACAAGCTATAGTTATGAGTTTTGTTAAAACCAATGAAAGAGAAAATTTATTGGATCAACTGTTGGATTGGCTTCATTGGCATTTTTCCATTACCTAATTAAGCATTAATTTCAGCAGATTAGGGTAGGACTGTGTGAATAAGCTCAGCTTTGCGAGCATTCCTTTCAACATTTTTTTGTTTATCAGATTGGTTTTAGTTTTCATTTTTAGAGTACAGTTCATATTTCAAAGTGGACTTGATTCAGTTAAGGTTTGGAGTAGATGATTAATTAATTTTCAGTCACATAATTTTTTATGACGGAGCAGGTTGCAGGCTCGGGATCAGCCCAATGGATCGAGCTACTTAGTCTACGCTATTCTTGGAACCTCACAAGGAGAGAACCATCCCCAAGTGGATCCACTGTTATAACCCTATATTTCATAGGATCAGATGGTGATTGAAATTTCTTCCTTTAGAGATTCTATGTGGAAAATGATATTTCATTCTGCAAATAATTTCCAAAATAAAAAGGGAAAGAAAACATAAGTAGCATGTTGCCTTTCAAAATATACCCTTAGTTGATTAAATTGGGTTATTATAGAATGGGAAAATAACATTATATTGTAAATTCTTAAAATGCAAGCTTGGCACTTCACAATGCATGTTTTTATCCTAAGTCGGAAGGTGACATGACAGTTTGGTAGGTAGCACTTAATCCTTGCGCTAATCTCATCGTTGGCATCCCCATAACCCAAATCGATGGTCCTAAATGCATTTTGGAACCCCCCCCGACATTTATTCCTTTAATGGTAGGGGGGGTTTTGAAAATTTGTTTTCTCTCACCTAACGTGGCACCTCCACATTATTTGGGACCCACCCCCTCTCAAATTTACTTACGACCTACCCCCACCTCCAATATCTTGCCAAACCACCCCTCCAATACCACTTACACCCCCCACTTACACCTTTCCTCCACTTACTCTACCGCTCACCCTATATACTGACACATCACCTCTCTGACTATTTTTCATACCCCTTACTCCTGATACCTCTCGCCCCTCGCATATACTTTCCCCCTATCACTACACGTCGCCCCCTGCTTATACTTCCCCTCTCACGACATGACACCTGTCCTCTCTTTCTCGATACCATCCACCTCTCCACCTATACTTCCCTTCTTCCTACCACTTACACTCTCGCATCCACTGATCCCATATCCCTATTTTACACTTGTACCCACGTCATCCTATACGTAATCACTTTCCTCCTTCCAAAACCATTTTTGACCAGTCATCTTCTGAGGAGATTTAAAATATAACCAGGGCACAATTTGAGAAACCGAAATATATTTTTTCCCAGCATGGGACAATTTACAATAACCTCTCCCAGATTTAGCAAATTTATTACAGATTTGTAGAATCAAGAGCATCTTTGAGCCCCCGTTTTCGGGATTCATGACTTTTCTGTTTGAAACATATTTTTCAAATGCAAATCCCAGACAGATGGAGATGAATTTTCAAAAACCAAGAGGGTTTTTTTCTCAAAATGAGATGATATAAAAAAACCTCCCTCATATTTTACACATCTATCGCAGATTGAGATATTCAAAGATATTATTGAACCCTATTTTTCATAATTTCGGGAGACAAAAAAGTCAAAAGAATAGATGGCAAATAGATCGGATTCAAAGGCACAGATTGCCCACATATCCCATCAAACAATGCCATATCTCTTTATGAATCTCAACAAATCTTTATGATTGTAATAGTTAGTTTAGATTTTTCTTAAAATAAATCCTGCTCATTTATGACAGGATCCTTTGTAAACAACTTATAAATACTTCCCATTTTGAAGTATTATGGATTGGGACCTATTTGTAGGATAGGATCAATATTGTAAGGAAGCCCACAGAAACACCATTGATCATATTTTCAGTTATATAGTGCAACAATACAGGATTCTTGTGTCAATTTTCATTGGTGCAATACCTTTCCCTATAAATTTGTTTCTTTCAGTTATCACTATTGCTTTCTACATTTCTAAATTATTATGAGAAAATAAAGAAATGGAATTTGTTTAAATGTACACTCTATCTCTAGCTTGGAATAATTTTTGTGTTTTCTACTGAAGATTGAAAACATAATTCTTAATTTCTCTATTTTTAATTGGATTTCTATATCTTTTCCATCTCTTCCATGCATTAAATCTTTGAGGATCCAGTGAATTTTCCTACCTTGCCCTGCAATATTAGCATGTTAACTATTTTATTTGATCAATCCAAATATGTGACTCCACTTACCCAATGACCCATCTTCCATGTTCCAACCAACAATTTAAAACCCAAACCATGTACTATCATAACTAGCATAAAATTTCAAAAGAACATAGCTAAATCAGATAGAGAGTTCCCTTTGTGAGTCTAGGAGGGATAGATCCTAGAATCCAAAGTGGTTTTTTGGTTACCTATGTCAATTTCTTTATCAGAATTAGAAATTATAGAGTGATAACACCAACATACCAAACAATTATCAGCTTCGAACCATTTTTCTAGTTGTGCAAGAACCTATATACCATCCATCCTTGACAATTTTAGCCGCATATACTAATTAAGTAGTTATTGCACATTTATCTTACATTTTTCTTGGTTCTTTTTATATAATATTATTGTAGTGTTTCTTTCCTTTTTTGGACTTGAAATAATCACATGCATAATATCCTTGCATATTTCAATAGTAAAAAATAATATCCTTCCTCTATGGTTTTTCATGCTTTCCTTAGAACAATATTATCCATACTTGTGTCCTTTATTCTAATGTGATTTTTTTATTTATTCTTTGATATAAACTCTTTTTTTTTTCCAATGAAAACACCTCATGGAAAACCCTTTCATTACCTCCTGATGATCCATGGATGGTATATGGGGTAAGCCATTAAAGTCGATTATGGATATGTTGAGCACTCAACACACCCTAAAATGCCTATGTCAACTTTTTTTAATTTTTGGGTACCAATTGATCTTTGCACTATCTGATTCGATTTCATTTTTTGAGAAATGTTTTGTCTTTTCTTATTATCATGACTCTCATCAGCTATTCAAGATTGTTTGAAACTTATGAAATGCCATGACTTAAAAGGCCTTAACACCTGAATGAAGAATCATCACCCAAAACATTTCACCCGACACACTCATATTCAACATCGGAAGGAATTCAAAGGAGGAAAAGAACCACTTGGGAAACCTCAGTCACCAAGCTTCGATATCCATCAGCATCAAAAAAAGGTAGTTTTTTTTGTGCCAAAGTATTGCATAAGGATATTTTCGATAGTCGATTCCCCTTCGGCATCGGTAAAAGATGAGGGGAATAGACATTAACAAAGAAAGAAAAGATATCGTCGATAGTCGGTACCCGACGTGCTTATTGGAATCAGGGAAAACCTGAAAGGATCACAATGAACATTCTGACCATGCTAAAGAGTACACCCAATCGCTGATCCCCAATGCATTTTCGACATCGAGACTTTTTCGAGGAAGCTAATCTGAAGAAAGTAGTTGATAGGTTTATCGCCGATCACTGACCCTGGATAATTTTTAGACATCGGCAAGATAAGGTTTGTTTTAGAAATAATAACTTAAGGAATGTCCTGAATCTGATTAATAAACACGAATTATTTCATTGATCTTCAATGCCATGTGTCTTTACCAGATTGCAGAACCCTATGGTCTAGTTTTTCCCCAAGTCATTCTAGGCTCCCTAGGTATGAGTCACACATCCGAGTCAATTTTTCCATGACAAAATTGTACGGTGAGATTGATCAGAGTCGAAGATTTTGCAGAAGGACATCAACGAAAACTTTCATAGCACATCCCTGATCCCCGATCCACCCACTAAGAGAGTGACACGATGGGATGTTTTAGCGTTATATATGATCATATTTTGAGCATTTAAGGGGATAATTAATACCAAATCCCGCATTAGTGGCTACCTCATGTGCCAATAAAAACAGTCATTTAAAATCATTGATATACCACATCACCTCCTTCCCTCCATCATCAACCCATGATGAATTTGAGTTGCAGAGATTCAGTGGAAGATTTTTTTAAATTTCACTCATCACCCAAATTTAATGGCTGATGCAACACGATAAGTTCTTCCCTGGTTTAAGTTCTCTTGAGCCATTACAAATGAAATCATTCTGCACACAAGAAAATTCAGAGCATCCAAAGAAGCAAGACAAGTAATTCGAAGGCTACAAAGATCCTGTGAGTATAAAAATAACCAGTTTTAGCAAGATTTACAGGTATGTATCCAAATCTATGGATTTTACATGGTTACAGTTCATATATTTTTTTATCTAGTTTTGTTCTTTACACAGTCTCTAAAATTTTATTGTAATTTGTAGGAACAATGTTGCCAAGAAATCCAACTACAAGACGATATTCGAGGGCACCGAAGCTGAAAGAACCAAAGGTAGGAGAAGGCTCCTCTCTAGGGGTTGCAAGGCAATTAGAATACACTCTGAGGCTAGAACCTATCATCAAAACATCAAAGAAGAATGTTTTTATCCAGCTTCCGGTCTTTGGAGATACAGAAGCCAGCACGGGGTCTAAGATGGCACTCCCACATTGGGGAGAACTCTTTAACAATATCAGTTAGGAGGAATACCTAGAATATGCCCCACACAGTGATCCAGATGTGAGAGCACTCGACGATGAAGTGTTCCAAAACATATGACAGTCATACCTACATATGGTGGCGAGCAGAACCCCTATTTTTCCCTATATTTAACTCCTGAAGTGGCTCATCGACCACACAGACACACATAAATGTTTGATCAGCGATGAAAATGGTGGGTGTGTCAAAGTGTTCTTACCAGTGGAAGTTCATAAGTACTACAAGCTTAGATATCCCGAGGAGCGGCTAAACACATATTTTGTCCTGAAATTCTATGAGTGCCATGACACTAGTCGGGTGATGGCCTCATGGTGGAGGGAAGACAATAAATACACCAACCGGAGCACTGGTTGGTACTAGACGACCAAATTAATGGAGCCATACATCTATTTGATGGCTCTCGTCTACCGATTATATGGAGAGAGGGATTGCTCCAAATATTCATAGGATTGGATTCATTTGGCTTACATAGTGGTGATCTCCGAGAGTGGTTTTAACTAGGGAGTGATCATTTCTATACAATTGAGCATCATTTTCTACATGGATTCATATTTTCTTGATGTCATGTGCATCAGAAACATCTTTGCCTACATGAATATGAGCTAGCATGTCGTAGAGCTCTCGGTCTATGTCTATTTCAATGTGCTATGGGAGAATAGGTATAAAAGGTCTTACTCCCTCATCTGTGATGAATTCATCACACAAATTTATTTCATTCTCTTTAAGAAGTAATGCCCGAGACTATCGGCTGCGACCAAGAAAATGATTTCCAAAGTAGGCCACTGGTAATTGGACGAGCGTGACACATACATCAGGGTGTTCGGGGCCATTGGAGCACCACATATCCTACCAGCACATGCACCATACTAGCTTGTAGTGGGTGAAATATTCTATCAAACCATTTTGCAAGGCTACAACGCCACCCTGGTCAAGGACAAGAAGCAAGAATTCATTCCCTATGGTTTCCATGTAGGTTTCTACTTGGTTAAGGATACAACTCAAGCCAAACAAGAGGGGTTGAGCCAGCTCGAGTTCAGGTTCCAGACATGATGATTTTAGAAGAATGATCTAAAGGGCCTGGTCTTGCAGCACTCTTCACAAGTGTCATCCTTTTGGTTGAATGCCCATGACAAATTTGAAGATGAAGTCTTCACGGAAAATGCCCAGGACTAGAACGAGGTGGTAGCAAGGATGGCCAACCCCAAAATGACCAGTTTCAGGGCCATGAGCCTCGATGAGAAATAAAAAACCATAGAGCAATCGGCTCAAAAGGCCCTCAGAGCCAAAGAAGAAATCAAAGTGACAGAAGCAACATAAGTTCCCTTGGTGGCCCCCGTGCAGGATAGAGGATTCCCTATGAAACATGACACATAGGCAAGGGGATTTCTCATGATAGAACATGCACAGTGAGTAATTAATTAGTTTCAATATGACCTAGACCTCATAGGAATGATAGGGGCCCCTGCTGACAACCAAGATCAAATTCAGGTATGTCTAAGTGACCTTGAGCTAATAGAAGTTGATGAAATTGCGGGTTAGATAACCCTGAAATTACAATGCCGTAGGCTAGATCACCGATGGATGTTTCACCTCAACTGAAGATAGTAGGAACATCACGTAGAAAAATTGAAACAAACCCCCTCCATGAATTGATTAATATCTATGATGATGGAGAAAGCCTGAAGGTATCCTTGGTGACTCCTGTGCAGATGATAGAGGAAAAGGAGCCCGAGAAGGCATCTTCCCCAGTTCTCGATGCTCAAATTTGGATCCCTTCACAGAATGACCAGGAGGTTGAAAGTGTCTTAGACACTGAACTACTTGAGGTACCGGAAACTCAAAAGGACAGTCTGAAATGAGCTAGGTTTGGGTGAACAAAAAGAAGAAGCTCCTCAGTAGGAAATCGACATCTCAACGACCGATTATCAAGTAAGTACTGAGCCTACCCCTGATGCTTCAATTTCAGTCAGTACTCAACCACCCAATGAGAAAAAAATAGAGGCCAAACCTTTTGGACACATTGAGGAGGTTCAAGAGCCCAGTCTTGAACAAATATACACCATCGGGAGCCTCAGAAATATGCTCACCTAGGGAGATCAAAAAATACCCGAACCCATGGATGAAGTCGCTAACATACATTCCATTGCTTATGAAAAAAAAGAGGAAATATATCATGTAGAGAACCACCAAGAAGATGAGGATTACTCTAGATCGCTCCATCCTCATCACCATGGAGAAAAAACTGATCAACACGGAGCATGCCAAGACATCCAAACTTATCAGTGCAGGGATGGAAATCACAGATGCCACCCTGGACAGAGAGAAAATGGATGAAGAGGAGTTTGTTGCTGCTTTGAATGAATTGAAACATTTGTGCCACTTGGTGAAATATTACCAGGACACCACACAGGTCACGGTGTTCCTGAGGAGCGAATTCCAGGAGGTCTACAACAAATTTACAGATGAACAAAACCTATTTACTGCAAGGATAATCAAGCTTCAAGAAGACACCCTCATGGCACTGGATATGAGCAAGGATATGGAGGGATGGTACATGAAAGAACACCAAGACATGGAAAGGATCGAATATATCAGTGCATTACAACAAGGTTGAGACGCCGAAGAGTAGAACATTAGGGTGCTAAGGGAAATAAACATTGACCGCATAAGGAAATAGACCAAATATTGGGTAAAAATGTCTCAGGAACCTCATTGGGAAATCCAAGAGAAATGGTCCAAGTGCGATAAAATATGGACCAATATCAATTGGGGAATGAGAGACATCGGCCTCCCCAAATTTGGCACACCTAATGACTTTGTTGACTTGCACTACATATTCAAATCACAGGTCGAACAAGACTCATCTTGGCCTGTGAAAATAGAAAAGGTGGCAGACATGGCGCCAGGACAAGTGCAACAGTTCATGGAGCACCTAATCAAAGCTTGAGCCATGTTGCAGCAGTTAAGTTCTAGAAAAGTCAAGTATCAAGCACAGGCAGTAGAGATAAGAGAGATGCTTTCAGCCCCAATGGAACAACATATATTCCCATATGATAACACATGTGAGGATCTCTTCATCAAGTGGTCGGAGTATGAGAAGAATCATCCACTCAAGTGAGATCATTTAATGACTCTTCGAAGACTAATAGAAGAAAGCGCCATGTGGTGAGTTTTTTTTTACTTAGCTACACTTTAATAGTTATTTTTAGTTGATAGTATGTTACAAATAGGAGGATCGACTTCTTAGCAAAAGGTCGATGGTTGTTGCAAAGACCCTCATTTTTGGATTTGTAAAGAACTATTTCAGAGTTTCCTTAATTGAGAAGTCATGTTTAGGACCAGAGACACGTTTGTGTTTTTCATCAAAAGTGTGTATGATTGGATATGAATAATAATTATTTTCAATTTAATCTCATGAATGGATGTTGTAACAAGTAAGAGCTTCTAAATCTGTTGATAATTTATATGATTCAATTTTTTACAGTTCTTGTCTTTAATGATGAAAAATAAATCGTTGTGTTAGTATGTGATTAATGATTAGAGTTAAGGGAATTATTTTTCTTGCCATCGTTTATTGCATATATGTTTTCTTCTGATAATCTCACCTCAGTCAATAATTGGAACACCAACAGGTTAATGTATTAGTACTAGGCCTATGGTAGAGAATCATTGTCTGCATGCTAGAGTGAAAGGGTTATCCCAAGCTCAACCTTCTCCAGTAGTTAAGATTTCCCACCTTGTTACCTAGTTGGTTTATATAGGCTTTTATTTTGTAGCGATCCCACCTATAAGAGAAAATAAAAAATAAAACATCTGAACTGAAGGAGGAGCCTTCACAAGAAAACATAAATCCCATCGATTAATCGGTCAGATCGTAAGATATGGAGAACCATTCCACCATTAAACATTGCAGAGTCTAAATGGGCCTCAGAGGCGGGTTTGGTTCCTATTGTTGAGTTAAAGGTATTTAGGACCCCTCAACAGAATCCTAACATTGATGCGATGAAGAGAGTTGAACCCATGACCTCCCCAACTATGTGGGGGGGATGTCATGTCTAACTCATGACTACTCAAGCTAACCCTCGAGGCTATCCTTGATCTAAACTCCTTTACATAATTTTTTCAAGCAATATTCTTCCTGAAGTATAATACCACAAATTCCATATAGTGTCTATTCTACCACCTTTATATTCACATTCACGCTAGTTACAAAAGAATAAAACACTTTAGTCTAACAAGATGTTTGACACTACAATAACCCTAGTTTCTATGTTGTCACAAACTACACCAAGTTGATCATAAATATTATGTATATGTGTCATATAAATAGTGACACTCTCACCATCATTTAGCTTCAATTCATATAATTGATTCCTTATGTAAAGTATCCTCACTCCATTGGGTATCCCATAAACTTTCTACACAATAATCCAAATTTTGTTTGAACTATTTAGACTTCCAATGTGAGAAACATAGTGATCAACCATGGTATAATTGATAATATATTGTACATCTGCATTGTGTTCCTAGAACTTAAATAAATCAACAACATTAGTGGGATTTATCTCCGTTCTTTCAATAATCAATCAAGGGAGGTTGCAAAGGTCCTATTGTTGGAGATATTACACACTCACATAGGTAATTCGTTTCCTAATATTGATAGTCCACTGTTGAGAACGCTTCCTTAGATGAGAATATTCCCCTACAAAATAGGGAACTCCTCTTTAGTTCAGAGTCAGTTACACTCAGTTATACTATTGGAAGTCACTCATGCATGGAAACCTCAGTTTTATCACCAGTAGTTGCATGTGTTTCTCTCACTTCCACATGTTGACTCTGTTAACTAGTGATTTCATGGATCAATGAACTAGGACTAGGTGGAAGATTACTTCAGTTTATGTCAATGAGTTTCTATATCTCTCTAGATCACTACTATGGTGACTTCACTTATCCATATAGAGTATATCATGTGTATTTTACCATTTTACTCAACAATTGATACAATTGATTATTTTCTCTCAATTCTACTATCTTTTCTTCTATCTCACAAGCTTTGTGTGTTCATTTTCTACTAGCTAGGTTTGTTGTGAAAAATTCACATGTTACTATAGCCTTGATTTCTAGGAGAAATCACATAATGATTTATATTTGTAGGTAAAGGAGTAATATGCAATCAAAAAATATGGATTACTCACCATAAATACTTCTCACGCCTCATAACTAGTTCAAGTGGAAGCTGAAAAGTTTGCATCAGCTGAGATTTAGTGGCTTGTACCCGATTAATATGGTGATAGACATTGAGCCAAATTATTCTATCGAGAATAATAGGTACCTCAAATACATGGATTATTCCTACGACCTCCTATGTGTTTCTATTTCCCTCGAGCTTATGTTTCACGTTGAATATTGTACCATACTAGATGAGATTTGGACAAAGTTGGAGGATCTCTTTGGAAAACAGGAAAAAATGAGAGGCATATGCTCAAGGTCGAGATAAATTACTTAGATTCAAGGAATTTTGATAACATCCAAGACTTCTTTATGAATTTCAAGCCCCTCCTCCTTCATATAAATGTATGTGGAATAAACAAATATGTTGGGTAAATTAATTGTTACTTTAGTACACCATGTACTTGTCAATCCATTTCATAAACTTGTGAGTTGTATACACAATAGGTACAGGTAAAAAATTGAATTTTAAACTAGTCTCACTTCTCAAAATACTCTATCTTCTCAGGAGACAAGAAAACCACACTTCAAACCAATCATTTATCAAAATACCATCAAGCAAACCTTTTGAACAACTTAACTTTGTCCACAAAATAAATATCAAGTATGAGAAAAAAGTGAATAACTTTATATGTCATGCATAGATCTATAATCTATGCATGATCATGTTCTCTAACATATTCATATATTAATTCTTAATTCGTGGATGTCAAGGGTTCACACACAAAAATACTCAAGAACTGGTAAATAACTTAAAAGAAGAAACTAATAACTAATTATTTTCATAAAATCTCCTTCTAAGATTCGAGATACAATATTTCACTTAATAAACTAAGTGTTCATGCTCTCATTATGAGGTTATATTTGAAAACAAGAATCCCAATTATTGTCCAAACTAATGAAACAAAGTATTAACAATGATCATAATTTTTATTCAAACCATTCCCTTTAATCAAGTAGTTTCAAGGGTATTGGATCTCCATCCATACACTATTGATATTAGATGGAGTTTATTAGTCCAAAAGTAAAACCTACGAGCAATGAATCTAATGCTTAAACCCACTATCAATACATTCAATGTCATGAACTCATGGTGGTATGGAAATTTGTCTATATGAACAAGTTGCTTATACAGATATGTAACTCAGTTACCATACATTGTTTAGTATTAACTATGTATCTAGAATGATATTGAAAACTTCTAAAAGACAATTATAAATCCCCCGGGACCAACTCTCTCAAGAAGGTTCAAGACAGTTCCATACTGTGATGTCTTTTTGTTAGTGATTGAACTGATCTTATATAGGACTTTGTTATTGTAATTGTAAAAAAAAAATCAATACTTGCATTAACCAGAGAATTACACTATGATTTCAATGAGATGGAAAACCATACAAATGTAATATTTATCCTTGAGAATATGTAGATATCATTATTGGTTATCTTGAGAGATGGAATCAAACTATTATTTCTAATCACATAAATTTTAAAAAATAATCACTTTAACGAACCATTCACAGGTTAAAACTCATTACAATTATGAATTTGTGTTGGAACATTAGCAATCAAAATTGTTAATGGAATAAGATACTTCTACATAATTAAAACTATGCTAGCAACAACATACACAACGTTTCTCACTCGGTTGGTGGATCCTTTCCAACTGGTGGCATGCCTTATAAAGCTACAGGAATATGATTAAAGGAACACCATGAAGTTATAAAATAAATTCTTTCATTAAAAACAGATTTTGCACTGAGAACATGTGCTCCATTACAATAATCAAGTCTGAATTAAAAGTAACAATGACCAAGGATGCTCTCGGCTCCCAAAACAAATAGCTACAATACCATGTATCATTTCTCCCTCTGTATATCACTAACTTGATTACATTAGAGCATTACATACATATAGAACCCTACACATAGTGATAAGAGTATACCCCTGCACTCTCATGAAAAAAATGCCAAAATTTGACAAAGGAAACAACAAATATACTAATTTTAACCATCCACGATCTATCTGATATCTTTAGCAATTGGAATAAACTTTGAATGAGTCATTTTTTATCTCGTTGTTATTTGTATGATAGAATTCATACAAATATCATATCATCTTTGTTATGGAAGATTCCCACAAATGGACTGGGAACAAGGAAGTTTTGACTCTGCCCTTTGATTGAGACTTATTTCTCTCATGAAGGATCTATAACTTGAGCCATGAAACACGAACCATGTCGGGGACCAGATCTTCAAAACCCATATGCTATTTTTCTCCTTAGGCACGCACAAGTGGGAAAACCTCTAAACCTAGGTACATGAAATCCATAGTGGGTGCATGAACTGAACTATAATTCTTCATAGGAAAACATTAGTTCCCAAAAACTAATTAAACCTATTAAAAACTTAGGAAATTAATTATAATAAGCAACTATTACCTCTTAAAATCTTGTTGCAAGGTTTTAGGCTTAGGAACATGGATTCTTGGAATAATGAGGCTTGGTTCAGGTGTTATAGTGGGATAATAATAAGGGAAAATGGTATTAAAATGTGGTAAAATTAGAGACAAACATCTTCCCACACCTTTTTTATATCATGTCCTCATGCAAAGAGAATCCTCAATTTCAAAATTGATCCCAAAAACTGAATCATCATGTGAGTAATTAGGAGAGCTTAGTTGCATTGATCAAGATGTTGAGACCTCCCCTTGCCCTATTTATTCTTTCACTGCACCTCCTCTGTTCTAGATTATTAGAGATGATAATAATCTTATGCATATTTATATTCTTATAATGTAGCTCCATGATCTCTTCTTGGAGGTCTTGGCTTTGTTCTGTTAACAAGTCATTTTATTTTTGTGTACAACAGTTCAATATTGTCATCTCCAAGGCTTCTTGTTTCAATCTTTTAATTTTCTTATTATTTCTCTTCACCTTGCTTGGCGACTCATCTGATAGTGGGCTAGGGTCATTCCTTCCAATAGACACAGTTTCATAAGGTTTAAGAAGTTCCTTCTCTAGAGGGTTCAAGCATTTACTCCTCTCCTTCATAGGAATTTTAAAGATATCCGCCAATGTTCTATTATCTTCTCCTTCATCATCTAAATAGATTGGACAATGCTCCATCACTTGTTGTTGATATGAAGAGGGTGTTACATGAGTACTTGGATGAATAGGGGTTGATATTGGAGCCTTAGTATGGGTATAAACTGCCATAGGAGTATCAACTCTTTTTTTAGCCATGTTTCTAGTGATTCGACGGTTTGGAAGAGGTATATATGATGTTTCTACCATCGAGATTATATTTAGAAATTTCTTTTTTTGTTCGCCTATTGGAGGAGAGATGATTCTTGTGTATTCAAGGGATTTGAGGTCTTCATCAATATCCTTTTTAGTATTATTGTCACCGTGTGTAGCTTGGTTCTCTGCCACCATCTCACCAGGTTGTTTATCAAATATATTTTTTCCAATGAAACTTTCTCATGTTTCATTTCTCTTTCTAAGCTCTGCTATGATTAGAATTCTTACTAAGCCACAATGATACATATGTTTGGAATGGTTTGTGTCATTCTTCTTTACTTGGCTCGACATTTTTCTTAAACTCTTCCATATGTAATAAGGAAATTTCAATTGTTGGTAAAATTCAAAATGAAACAAAATTTCAATATGATAATGAAATATAAGATAATAACGCCATTCACAAGTCAAATACATATGTATAATTTCCAATGGTGCATTCCATTCATTCTTGGTCCAAGCCCATGGTATTCCTTTCTCCCATTTTTCATTATGAAACTCGGGTTAAATCGATTGCAAAAGTCATGTGTTATGTGAAGATTCTTGAACCACCTTTCCCCTTCTCTTGGCAAGCATGTGGAATGAGATATTAACTTCTATATCACCTCCATTACCATCTCCCCAACTCTAGTCACACATCCACTAAAACCCTTTGCAAACTGCAGTGTCACCTAGTCACTGTGTCCTCTGAACTTAGTGAAGAATTCATGCCACCTTGCATCCCTAAGAATTTTTCGGCATGAGCTATACTCGAGTAGGGATTCAAGAGATATCATGGAGGTTATCTCATGGTGATCAACCACCATATTGAATAGAAATGGTTCTAAGGAATATGATGCTAGATGCAATTCTAATGAGTGATGTCTGATAAGAGAAGGTTAGAATGGTCACCAATATTAAATTCCCATACATTTTCGATTTCAAACAATATGAATGTAGCTCATTTGAAATCCCTTCGATGATTCCAGATGAGTTATAATAGTGAAATGATAGACTACACAAGATCATGGGAAATCATGAAACAATTGGTTCTATAGGTGTAGTAAGGATTCCATCATATCCACAAAACCTTAAGCTTAATCATGTATAAGTCTAGAGATATAATTTTTATCGACAAGTGTAGACTCATGGTGGATTAATGAGTAATATATATGAGAAATTTACCATATCGTCAATGGGATATGTGGACATGTGGAAAATTGATGCGACTAATATGTTCATAAGCATGTAATTCAACTAGTGGAAGATCCTTTGAATAATATGTATGATGGAAAACATTTAGGGTATGAGTTGAGGAGTGTGATATAATTGTAGGATTTAAATATTCGATAAAGTTTAAATATTTGAAGAAATCCAATATGTGTGTGTGTGTGTGTGTGTGTGTGTCCTTGAGACAAGCCCATGGTATCCCTTTCTCCCAGTTTTCATTATGAAACTTGGGTTTCAAAAATCAATTGCACAAGTCTTGTGCTTTGGGACGATTATTGAACCACCTTTCTCGTCCTCTTGGAAAATATATGGCATGAGATATTAACTTCTCGTTCACCTCCATTACCATCTCCCCAACTCTGGACACCCGTCCACTATAACCCTTCGCAAACTGTAGTGTCACCTAGTCATTGTTTCCTCTTAACTTAGTGAAGAATTCATGCCACCCTGAATCCCTAAGAATTTTTTGACATGAGTTATACTCGAGTAAGGATTGAAGAGATCTCATGGAGGTTGTCTCATGGTGATCAAACACCATCGTGAAAGGAAATGGTTATGAGGGAGAGGATGTTGGATGCAATGCTAATGAGCGAGATCTGATAAGAGAAGGCTCAAACGGTCACCAATATTAAATTCCCATATGTTTTCGATTTCAAACAATATGAATGTAACTCATTTGGAATCCCTTTAGTGATTCCAGATGAGATATAATAGTCAAATGAGAGACTACACAATCTCATGGGAAATCATGAAACAGTCGAGTATGTAGGTGTAGTAAGGATGCCATCATATCCACATAACCTTAAGCTTAATCATGTATAACTTTGGAGATATAATTTTTATCGACAACTGTAGAGTCATGGTGGGTTAATGAGTGATATATATGAGTAATTTACGATATATAACATAGTTACCAACTTAACGAGAAATCTACAGAGTTTTCATTTTTGGGGGGGTTCAATTTTTTACCCCGTTTTTAAGAATGGTGCTACCGGTAGCACCCCTCTCCCCTTTTAGGTGGTTTTTCGATATTTTAAATTTTTCAATCCACAATGTTTACACATTTTATTTTTAAATTCTTATTTTTCATCTATTTTCATTTTTTTCAATTTTTTTATTTTTTAATTTTTTTATTCAATGGTGTTTTTAGTCATTTTCCCATGCTTCTTTCAATCTTAAAAATATTTTTTACCATTTACTTTTTTGAAGTTAAGATTTTTCATATAATTGTGTCTTCTTAATTAATTTATTGTTCCATACTTTTAAAATATAGTGGAAAACACCATTCTTAACACATTGTTTACCTTTACTTAAATACATGGAAAAAAAATTGTAGTTAAATAACACTATTTTTTAATTTTTAACAAAAAAATACAATTCAATTTTTTTTATATAAATTAAAAATAAATAAATAAATAAATAAACAAATTTAGATAATATAAAAGATCAAAGAGAAACTTAAAAAACTAAAGAGGAAAATACAAAACAAATATATAAACTAAGNAAAAAAAAAAGGGTAAAAAACCAAATTTATGGCCTAAAAACTTTAGAAAAGTTTAAAAAACACAAAGAACAATTAAGAATATATATTAAAAAAAAACAAATTGACACACTTAAACTACAAAATTTAATACAAAATTAGAAAAAAATAAAAAATAAAAACTTAAAAATAACATTAAATTAGAATTTTTTTTATTTTTATTTTTATTTTTTAAATTTATTTATTTATTTATTTTTGAATAAAAAAGTGGAACCTGCTATATTAGATAGACAAAACTATTACAGAGTATACAAAAGAGTAGGTCTGTAGTCACCCAAAATGCTGCCGATTATCGGAAACCAACATATATAGAGGGCGAGTAGCAATAGCATGAAAAGCATAATAACAGAGTGGCATCTGTCATGCCCGGAGGAAACCAGGACAGATGTCAAATGGTCTAAATACACGTAAAACAATAATATAATAAAACTAGGAACCAAGAGAGCATATAAAACTAGGAACCGAAAGAGCATATGAAACCTAGGTGCCTGGTGACCTGTCAGCCTCGCTAGCCTATCGCGTGGTCCCTGCCAGGATGGCGAAATCTTGCGCGCAGAGGGGGCATTTCTGCTTGGTTGACGCATTGGAAAACGCATCGAGGAGCATGTACATGCGTTGGCCCATGAGGAGAGCCTGATGTTCCAAGTACGATAGGTGCCCACGAAGGTCAAACATTAGAGCCAGGTGCTCTTCCCGGATGAGTGAACCATGCATGCTGCCACCCACGTCCACCGCCGCTTCAGAATCCGCTTCGAACACCCTCTGCTCCACATCAGCCTCTACACCCTTCGAGCCTGCTTCGTTCTCCCTTGCGCCATGGCAGCTGCAAGTGTCGTCACCAGGCTAGGGTATTTCCTCCACAATACAGCCAGGGGTATCATCAAGGAGGGTCGGAGTGGGTCTGCATGCTTCTGGAAGGGTCGCCACTCGAGTCTTCACGAAAATCGACAGGTCCTCCATGGACAGGTCTTCCACCACAATGCAGGGGGGAAACTCCTCCTCAGTGCCAAATTTCTGCAGGGCATTCGGCGCATTCCTTTTGATGTCTCGACTGCAACCAATGCCAGGCTCAGTTATGGTGGCAAGCCGCGCCAGTCTTTCTGCCCTGGCTTTCTTCCTGAGAATGGACGTCGCCAGTGCCAAGGCACGTTCCAACTGCTCCTTACGACGCCTATGTGCCTTCTGAGCCTCCCAATCCACGCCACGGCGAGGTCTGCCTCGCTTCTGAGCCATGATGAAAGAGTCGGGCAATTTCAGGTGAAGGCCAATGTACCAGGAGCAAAGAAAATGCAATTGCAAGTTAAGGTGCAAGGCACAAACAAGCGTGCTTTGTCTCGTGGCGGTCAGAAAGAGATGCAGTGAAAGTGTTGGACCGCGCCCGAGCAACCGAGCAGTATGCAAAATGAAAATCCGCACCAGAGTGTCATGATAAATGCTAGACACGATGAGAATTGGGTCGCACCAGAGCTTCCAGGCAAAGCTTGAAGCCGAGGTGAGTGCAGTCTCGCCCTGTCCGGGAAAATTGAAAACCAAATAATCAAGACCCGAGGTCATCCTCCTTCCTTTAACCCTTGCCATCCCGGGAACACTGAAGTTGTAAATGCTCGCGTGAGGGAAAGGACCCTCCGTCCTGCCACTGCAACTATGGTCGTCCCCCATGGTTAATACAGGCTCGTGGGTGGCAGCTATCGGCATTTATGCCTGGGCTGAGTGCAAGTCCACCTGTAGCCCCTGAGCTACGTGTCACCCCATCCGGGGCTGGGAAATCTCTGCAAGCAAGGCCTCTGCAGTGCCTGGAGAGGTCTGTTTTTTCAGAGTCGTGGGCCTGCCAGTATATGAGTTCTGCGTTGGCATCAATTCCTGCATTTGCCAGGTGATCCGCAATCTTGTTGGCTTCTCGTTTAACATGAGAAGGAATTAGTGTAAGATTGGGGTTGATAATGTCGCCAAAATCCTCCAGAAGACCGGAGAGTCTCCAGCTGGGGGAGATCCTCCAGGGGGGATTTCCGTGAAGGATTTTGGAGATGAGCTGGATTATTACTTGGTAGTCTCCTTCAATGATCAGTCGATGATACTGATGATGAATAGCTGTTTGGAGGCCTCTCACTAGGCTTGTGAGCTCCACCACGTTGTTTGCATTTTCACCCAGAAAACCAGCGATCATATGAATAATCTTTCCCATGTGGTTCCGAAGGACGGCCCCGAAGCCTGCTGGTCCAGGGTTTCCCCTGGAGGCCCCATCAAAGTTGAGCTTGAAAACATCAGGTGGGGGTGGGGTCCAGTGCGTGGGACTATTGTCTTTCCCATTTTTGGACCTCCCTTGTGGCTGCAAGCGTATTTGCATGTTCCAGCCTGCTAGAATGGTCTTTTCCTCAGGCTTGCATTGCGTGTCTTCGTGTGACCAGGGCTGGCTATGAATAGTTTCTTGGATGAGCCGCTTGACCCTTTCCCAAGTATTGGTAGGGGGGAACTGTCTGGATTTGAAAGTTCTATTGTTCCTTTCTTTCCAAATAGACCATAACGTAAAGCCCGAGAGTAATTGCCAGATGCGCTGGAGGATTGGATTGTGGAAGGAGATTGTTTCCCAGTTAACTAAGGTGTCCCGTATGCTTCCGCGATGTCTCTGTGAACGTCGCATGGCTTGGGCACCCCAGTCCCAAACCTGCTGGCTGTATTGGCAGGTATTGAGAAGGTGTTCCATGGTTTCCTCGTTTTGCTGACATAGAGTGCACCTGGAGGGGCCTGTAAAGCCTCTCTTGCATAGGTTGTCCCAAGTGAGGATATGGTTTTGAGCTGTGAGCCATAGAAAAAAAGATACCTTGGGCCATAGAAAGGGTTGCCAGACTCTATTCCAGATTGTTTCGGGGATCTGGTTTGGAGGATTTCCATGTAAATGGTAAGCCTCTTTGACCGAGAAAATGCCAGATGTGGAATGGCCCCATCTGAGAACATCCGGTCCTTCCTTACTTGGAATTTTCCGATATTGCATGCATTCCTGCCACAGTAGAAGGTCGATCTCCTCCGTAATATGTAGCTCTGTTCTACTGGTTTTCCATTTTCTCCAGGGTTTCCTTTCTTGAGTTGGGATCCAAAAATCTTTAACCCTCTTGAATCTGCTTTGTTGTAGCTTGATCTTGATGGTGTTAAGGCTTTCCATATCCTCAAGAGGGGGTAGTTGTTGCCATGAGTCCTGCCAGAAGAGTGCACTTTCGCCATTTCTTATCTCCCAGAAGGCGTGTTGTTGTATCAGGGGACGATTTCACCAGGCTGTGTTCCAGATGTTGGAGCCTTGCACCTGTTCATTAAATCTTATTAGTTGGTTGGAGTGATCATTCAGGGCATACTTTTTCTTCCACATCTTTGCCCATAGTTCTTGCGGATGCTGCAGCCACCTCCACCACATCTTGGCTCCCATGACTTGGTTCATCTTCCCCGAATCTCGGATTCCCAACCCTCCTTGCTTTTTGGGCTTGCAAAGTTTATCCCATCCAACTAAAGCCCATTTCCTGTTGTTCTGATTTCCCTTCCATAAGAAATTGTGTTGAAGGCTTCTGATAGCCTTGATGACCGAGGTGGGTGCGGCCAGTGCTGTAAAAATATAAGTGGGCAGAGCTTGGAGGACTGACTTGAGCAGGACCAGTCGGGCGACAATATTCAGAGGTATGAAAGTCCAATTATTCATCCTGTTGGAGATGGATAATAAAAAGCTATCCCAAGAGATAGATTTCGCAGAATCTCCTGTTAAGGGAAATCCTAAGTATGTGGAAGGGAGGGAGCTTCTGGAAATACCAAGCAGACCAGAGAGGTGAGCCTGAACAGAGGCTGGTGTGTTAAATAAATAGAGTTTGGATTTATCCAGGTTAAGCATCATGCCAGAGGCATCCGAGAAGTCAGAGAGGATTGAATTGAGCTTAGTGGCTTCTCTGACCATGGGGGTATTCATGAGGAGAGTATCATCAACAAATTGGCTGTGTGAGGGTGTCGGGTGTAGGTTGTGGAGTGGGAGTCTAGTGAGTGAGCCTTCCAGGACCGCCGCTTTGAGATAGCGGCCTAAGCCCTCCGCCATGATGACAAAGAGGAAAGGAGAAAGGGGATCTCCTTGCCTGATTCCCCTAGTGGAGCGAAAGGGTCGGAAGGGGGTTCCATTAACAAGGATTGAAAAGAAGGAAGAAGAGGTGAGCTTGAGAATCCAATCGACCCAGTGGTTGGCAAAGCCAAAGGATTCCAGAACCGACCGCATATATTGCCAACTTAATCTGTCAAAATCTTTCGAGAGGTCAAGTTTGATAAGCATACCTGGTATTTTGTTTGTTTTTAGGGAGTGGATGACCTCATTGGCTAGTATGACGCTGTCCATGATTTGTCTGCCCTCCACATAGCCAGATTGCTCATTTGAGATGATGGTCGGCAAGATCGGCTTGAGGCGATTGGCAATGACCTTTGTGATTATTTTATAAATGACATTGCAAAGGGAAATTGGTCTGAACTGCTTCGGGTTAGTGGGGCATTCCTCCTTGGGGATGTGAGTGATGAAGGTCGTGTTCAAAGCAGAGTGTACTTGACCAGATGTTCTGGATTCTTTGACTGCCCTCCAGACATCCTCCTTGATCATGTCCCAGCAGTAGTGGAAGAAGTCCGTTGTGAATCCATCAGGGCCTGGTGCCTTACCTGTAGGCATGTACTTTGCTGCTGAATCCACTTCAGACTGAGTAATAGGCCTCGATAGTGCTGTATTCTATTCAGAGATGATCAGCTTGGGTATGTTCCGAGTAACTTTTTGGATAGCTTCTTCCCTGTTTGTATTGGTTTCTGTGAGGAGATCTTGGTAGAAGGAGGTGAGTGCTTCCACTATTTGATCATGATCTCTTATTAGGTTTCCCTGCCCATCCTCCAACTGGGTGATACGATTGATGTATCTGCGATGTGTCATCGCCCTGTGGAAGAATTTTGTATTACGCTCCCCTTCTTTAAGCCACTGGACTCTAGACTTTTACCTCCAGAGGATTTCTTCCTGTTCTCTGCACACTTCTAAATCCGTTATGAGTCTTTCCTCTTCCTTTGCCAGGTTCTGAGTTTGGCTCCCTGTTATGAGTGTTAGTTGAAGTTCCTCAAGTTGGATCTCAATTTCCCTCTTCCTGAGAAGGATGTTTCCAAAGGTGGACTTGTTCCACTCCTTTAAGTGCAGTTTGAAGTTTTTGAGGCGTTGTTGGAGCTTGTACATATGGGTGCCATGATCAATTTATGCCTGGACCCACCAGTTGTGTGCCAATTGGTTAAATTCTGGGTGAGTAAGCCAAAACTTTTCAAAATGGAAGAGCTTGGGTCTGGTGGGGAATCCCAGGTCCAGACAAAAGACTATGGGCCAGTGGTCCGACCCTGATTTAGGTAGGATATTTGCTTCCATTGCCTGGTCGCTTTCAATGAGTGCCTCTGTCACTAGAAAGCGATCCAGCCTACAGGCCACGTGCTGGTGCCCTATTCTTCTATTGGACCAGGTAAAAATTCCATTCCGGGTTTCCATGTCGACCAGATTTAATTGCTCTAGAAGGGTTTTGAACTTACCACTGTCATGTTCCAGCCATTTAATTCCTCCAGTTTTCTCCTCCAGAGTTAGGATCATGTTGAAGTCGCCTCCAATGATCCAGTGCGACGATTGTATGAGGGTTTGAACATAGTGAAGGGTTTGTATAAAGCTCTCCTTGTCTTGGAGAGATTGCGGGCCATAGACATTTGTAATGGCCCCTTCCTTGGAAGAGGCTGTGACTTTGAAGTAGGCTGTTAGGGTGTCTTTTGTAGAGAAGGGGTGAGTTAGAGTGACTGTTTGCGGGTTCCATAGGATAGCCAGTCCTCCAGTCGCGCCTACAGAGTCCTGAAAGAGGAATTCCCCATCTCTCCAGCTGCTCCTGAAGATACTTTCCGCCTCCCGTCCTGCACACTTGGTCTCCTGCAGTAGTAAGATATCTGGATTCTCTGTCTTAATACATTCTCGGAGGATCTGTTGCTTGGATCTTCCATTCAGACCTCTAATGTTCCAGGATATAGTCTTCATCATGAGGATGGTGGGGGGCACTGGAGGTATCCCTCTGATAGCCTCTGTATCTGGCCTGAGTTGATCATTAAGTGCCCTGCCTCCCGAATGAGTTGTTGGGATGGTTTGCATCTGCGCCTCTTGCCTTCCTTGGTGGATTTCTTGGGCTCAAGGTTGGGATCTGATGAGATGCCCAATCTAGTTGTGGATCCTTCCATGGAGTCAGTAAACACTTTGTGCACTTTCCTGAGCTGTTCTACTGGAATATGTTGCAGATCCCTTTGGTTGAGGGCTTCCTCCATTTTTTCTAGGTCTATTTCGGCCAGATCCGTTTCATCAATAAGCATAATGGTGTCTTCATCTCTGCCGGATTGTGTTGACTAAGTGGTTGCCTTTGGATGAGTTGTGTGTTGTATTTCAGGGCTTTTACCTTTCGCTTGCATTGATGCTTGGAGGGGGTTCTGTGATTCCACTTCTTTTTGTACCTGATTGAGAGCCTCAAAGGAATTCTTGGAAGGGGCCTTTGGAGCTAAACTCTGGTTCTATTTTTTTTGCGTGTTCTTTCACCGTCCTGTGACGTTGGTAAAGTCGTCCTTCTTCTTGGCTTAAGCTGGTTTAGGGGCTGAGGCATTCAAGGGGAAATCCCTGAACAAGTGGCCATGCTCATGGCATTTTTTGCATCGGAAGGGTATGTGTTCATAATAAATTGTCTGGTTCCAGTCCTCATACTGGTATTCTAGTGTGATGGATCCCGGTAGGGCTTTCGAGATATCCATGTAAACGCAGATACAAGCATATGAGGTGTATTTCCTTATCTTCGTGGCTTTTGAGGTTTTGACATATTGTCCCACCGTATTCCCTATACCCATTAGTATTTATTCCAGCCAAAATTCTTGGGGCAGGGAGTACAGCCGTATCCAGACCGGGGCTCTTGAGAAGTCCTCTTGCTCTGGGCTGAATCTGTCAGTCCAGAATCTTAGAAATAGGCCTCCTGAATTGTAAAAGTATGGTTCATTGTCGAATATTCTGTCCTTATCTTCTAGGTTATATAGGATGATTGTGAAAAATCCCTTAGAGCTAAGTTGTACCTCATAATCCCCTTTAGGGTTCCACCAGTCCTTTATCCAGCGAGTGAGGTCTTTCTCGGTGGGCCAGAGTCCCAGGAATTTACCTATTAGTGCGTGGTCCATCATGAACTGGGTGTGTTCCCCCACCCTTGTCGATTTGATATGATAGAGAGGAGGTTTTTCCAATTGTGGAATACACTTACTTGGCAGCCATTTTTTGGAAGCTTGCGGGTGGGATGAGTTGGGTTCGAGTTCCATTTCTTTGCCAAGACTTTGTTCCTGGGAAAATAGCTGCTCTCTCAAATGCACCGGTGGCTCAAAGGCGGGCCTCTTAGCATGGGTTCCAGTTCTGTCATTTGCAGCCATATCGCTGTACGAGGGGGGTTCGCCCCCCTCTCCCGTGCTCATTGTGAATAGAACAAGAATCTCGTGAGGCACAGAGCAGCAGAGCGGCAGGGCGGGTGGCAGTGCTCTGACGTCAGAGCACTCAGCATATAGAAACAGGGTCTGGTTCTTCAACGCGGTAGGAACTTCGGTGAGCTCCCGTTCATTCCAACTGACTGATTCTTTGTTTCCATCCTTCCAATATTTTTTTTGTTTTTATTAAAAAACTTAAAAATATGTAAAATTTTATGAAAAAACAAACAAATTAAAAAAAACATATGAACCGGTGATGGGAGGCCATGGGGGGTGATTTCATGCATCACCCCAGCCCCCAGGGGCTAAGCCTGGAGTTGAGGTGATGCTCGACATCACCTCCATGACACCCACAACGCTCAACCAACATGGGTTTCGTGGGTGTCATGGGGGGTGATTTCAGGCATCACCCCAGCCCCCAGTGGCTAAGCTCTGGTCTAACGGGGCCAAGGCTTAGGCTGTGGGTGCTAGGGTGATGCTGAGAATCGCCCCAGTCCCCAGGGGATAAGCCTTATCCCCGTGGGACTAGGGTTTATCCCATGGGGGCCGGAATGATACCCAACATCACCCTAGCCCCCACGGGCTAAGCCTTGGCCCCCTGGGACTAGTGCTTAGCCCCTGGGGGCTGAGGTGATGCCCGACATCACCCCATCCCCCACGGGCTAAGCCTTGGCCCTGTGGGACCAAGGCTTAGCCCCTGGGGGCTGGGGTGATGCCGAGAATTGCCCCCCATGACACCCCAATAATATGTAGGTTTGTAATTTTTTTTTTGTTTTAATTTTAGTTAAAATTTTATGTTATTTCAATTGCAAAATTGTATTTTATTTTTTTTGTTTTAAATGTTATTAAATTTGTTTATATTTGTTTTTTCTATTTTTTTACTTTAGTTTTAATTAAAATTGATAGTTTTTGTATTGTCAAATTGCTTTTAATTTTCTTTTTAATTTAATTTAATTTTATTTTATTTTTTAAATATGTTTAGAAGTTATTTTAAAATTGGTTTTAAAATTTTCTTTTTATTATTTCGTTATTGATTTTATTAAAATTGTTTTGTTTTCATTTAAATATTGTTTTTAAAATATATATTTTTGAATTTTTTTGTCTTTTATTTTAATTTTAAAGTTTTAGTTCAAGATTTTTTAATATTTTTTATTTTAGATATTTTTTTGTTGATTTTTTTTTTTTTTTTGCCTTTTTAAAGTATTTATTTATTTATTTTAATTAAATTTTAAGGGTTTTTTTAATGATTCTTTTGTAAATAAATATATAATTATTTTTTAAATTATTGTTTTTGGAGGAAATTTTTTTTTTTTTTTTCTTTTTTAGTTATTTTTCTTTTTCACATTTTTTTTTTAACTTTTTTTTTTTTCAATTGAATTTATAATATAATTTTTTAAATGTGGTTTTTGGTCATTTAAAAAATATATTTATTTGTGAAGATTTTGTTCTTTCTGTTTATTTGTTTTTTAATGTAAATTAAAAAAATAAAAAATAAAATTTGTAAATAAATTTTCAAAGGACCATTTGGAGTCCAATTTTGGGTTGTTTATTTACATAGGTTTTTTTTGTCAATATCACAATTTCAATTAGGTCGCAAATAACTATGATTTTCACGTTTAGGAAAAAAATTTTTTTTTACGTAGCATCACTTTTTGATTTAGGTGTTGATTTTAAGGTTTTTCTGAGCTACTGTCCGAGTTTCGAAGACCATGTTCGAATAATGTTATAATTTTGACCATGTTTAAAAAAATGGTGCTACCGGTAGCACCACTTTTTGATTTGGGAGTTGATTTTCATGTTTTTTACGCAAAATTATGGGTTTTGAGGGCTAGAGTTCTCGTTTTGAGGTCACAGTTCTCGTTAAGTTGGTAACTATGTTATGTTCGATGGAATATGTGGACATATGGAGAATTGATGCGACTAATTTGTTCATAAACATGCAATTTAACTAGTGGAAGAGCCTTTGACCGATATGTATGATGGGAAAAATATACGGTATGAGTTGAGGAGTGTGATATAATGGTAGGATTTAAATATTGGGTAAAGTTTAAATATTTGAATAAATAATATATATATATATATATATATAGAGAGAGAGAGAGAGAGAGAGAGAGAGAGAGAGAGAGAGAGTTTAAGATATAAAAGAGTAAGTAACATGTCTATGGTGTTTTTTTAGTAGTGGGATAAATGGTGGGGGTAAGGAACAAGCATAAGAGAGTTATCAATAAAATTTATTTTGTTCTCAATAGATTAAATGAGTTTAAAAGAAACTTCTTTAGCTATGAATTACATCTGTTCAATTACCAACTTGCACTTTGTGGATATGATGAAAATATGCTAGAAAAATATATGCAAGATGCTAACTCGAGAGAATTTTTGTCGAATTATGTACAAGAAACACTTGTTTTTATCAAAGAGACATATGTTTCTTGCAAATCCCTAGAATTATGAATGGAAGTCTATGACTGGTTGTATTTTCTCCATAAAAATATAGTTACAGGCTTTCCTATACCTCCTATACAGTTCATGTATCAATACTACCAACTTTTCCTTCTTTTAATTGGAGCTGATGAATTTAAGTGTTGTTGCTAATAGAGGATTTGGAGAATTATTAAAATTATAGAGGAATGAATTTGAATTCTATGCATGATGTGAATTTCTTATAAAAACTCATAAAACATGAAATTATGCATGAGGAAAATATAAAAACAAAACTGAAACCAAGGGTGATGAATGAGTACTGGTGGTTAATTTGGGCAACCCAATCACATATTCCACTAAAAATGGATCTGATGATGGAGTAAGAGGAAAATAACTGCAGCGAGAACACTAAAACAAGGATATGGGGGTAAGAATAATACTTATGTCTCAAGCTCTGTAATGAGGAAGAGATATGATCCCTTAGTAGGAAACCTGCTAAAGGAAGAGATGACCCCCTCTTTTTTAGGAACTTGTATGTTCTAGATACCTTGCATTTTATTCCCCTTGTATTCACACATTGAAAACTACTGTTATAAACATGAACCAAATAATCTTCATCGAAACCCAATATTGGCACAATTCTATCTATGTGAATGAATTTGTTGAAGTTGAACATAGAAATAAATCATTGGATTACTAGCCAATAATGAATTTTATTAACCAATGAGGTACCACTCACCATTTATGTCAATGAGAGTCAAGGTTCCTTGGTACATCTTGTGAGGTACAAATAAAGGACTTGAAGTTGAGTCACCTGCAAGATCTAAAAAACAGGGAGAATTTATGAATCCCCATTTTTTCTAGAAAGAGAACCTGCCATTAAGATGTTGGAGTTACTTCACACACACCTAAGATTTATTTTTCCTAAGGTTTTTCCTTGTTTATTAGTCATTATTCAGTATCCTATATTTTAGGAAGAATATTCCTCTAGGGAGAATATTCTCTTCAGTTTTCACTTCAGTTTGACTAGTTGAGTGGAGTCTAGATGCTATATTGGTTTTTTCACCATGCAACATTGGGATCATCACCAGCTAATGCACATTATCCTTGTTGCATGAAATTTCAAGTAGTCAGCACTCCCTATTGTATCGTGAAAAGGGACTAACCACCTCTCGTGGATCCTTGAAGTCTAGCGGTGATGAGCTTACCAATCACCTACGGGTTTTGGTCTAATGGTAGCCATACTACCACGAAAATGGGTTATGGGCCAACCTCTAGCTTTGATACCATTTTTGCGGTAGTATGACTATCATTAGACCAAAACCCATAGGTTATTGGTAAAATCATCACCACCAGACTTTAAGGATCCACGAGAGGCGATTAGTCCCTTTTCACAATACACCGAGGAGCGTTGACTGCTTGTAATTTCGTGCAACAAAAATGTTTTAAAAAAAATGTCAAATTAGAAACAGTTTAAAAAACAAAGTCAGAGGGTCGATTGAGTTTGGGATCGAATGCAATAAGTGTTTCCTTTGTATCACATGACAAACACTTATATATAAAAAATCAAACCCATTAGATCTAAAATGCCTAAAACAAAACTCCCTAATTATGAAGTGATAGAGGGAGTTAAACCTTAGAATGAAATTTTGCATTCATGTAAGAAAAAAAAACAAGGGTTTAAGGTACGTATGATTTTTTTATTTTTGAATTTTGAATTTTAATTAAAATCCAAGTAGGAATACAATTTGTAAAATATTTTATTATAAAAATCAACAGTAAAATTTAAAATTGTTACTATGTAGGGTTTTGAGTGAATCACCATACCATTCAAATATTGATTTTATGAATATTTATGTTTTTCCAAAGTATTCTTCTACTCCACAGTGTTCCCGATATGTCTCTCTTCTCTCCTGTAAATTTTGGCAAAATAATAAAAATATTCAATACCTTCTTAATATTTAAAAAACTTTATGAAAATGGTTTAGAATGAATCGTCATACCTTTCAAATTCTCATATTCTAAATAATATTGTGGTTCCAAAGTATTCTGCTCATCCATAGTGTTCCTCTGTATGTCTCTCTTGCAAGTCTCTCCCCTACATTTTTTTACAAAATAATGAAATAGTGAATAGTTTTTTAGTATTTAAAGGACTTTATGAAATTTGATTCCCGCTCTTTTTTTAATTGTTTAAAAAAATCACAATTTTTTAAATTTTTTTTGGCACAATGGTGCATTTATGTCAGACACACAGGTGCATCCATATTTTTTCCTACGCATCGGTGCATCCATATTACATTATGCACCGGTGCATCCATATTATATTACGCATCGAGAACATATTATTGTTTTTTATTAACAAAATCTCGAAACAGAGCGTGGTTAATTTTTCAATGCAACGGTGCTTGTTATTAATATGTGCATCGATGTGTTTGTGGTTTATAAGCTCACTAGAATGCTTTTAAATTTATTTGAACTTTTGGTTGCACATAAATAATATATTCATATCAAATTATCTTTTAGTTTGAATTCACATGAATTACAATACTTTAGTATACATTTTACATTTTATGTCGCCTTATTCTTAAAAAATGGTTTCAAGACTATATTCAAACTCAAATTGTGGTATGGTCCTCGAAATTTATTTTAGATATGTACAGAAAAAATTATTGCTAATTTTGTTGAAATGCAGGGAGAGAATCTTATAATATAATCAAATGGCCAATTCTTCAAATTTTGTTCCATTCTATCTTATTGCTCAAAGTCTGTCGTGGACTTCTCCCTTTCCATCTCCAGTAAGTTTAACTTATTTTATTTATGTTTCTCTAATCTAATTGAATTTATTTTTATCCATGTCAATCTGAATAAAAATGTATCCAAATTTGCAGGATCTTGATTCATAATCAAGTTTAGATGCAGAAAATATTCCAGTACTAGTTCAAAAATGTCGCAAGGTTTTATCAAGAGAAACATACCAAAAGCAGTTGGTAGATGAAAATGGACAACCACTTTACCCTGCCAATTGTGACATTCCATCTTCTAGCTGCAATCTTGGGTCGACGATGGTAATAATTGTTTGGTATAATGTAATTTGAACAAAAACAATTATTGCATTATGCTTACTAATATCATCGATATACTAATGTTCAATATTTTTGAAATTAGGATTATGATGATGATTGATGTACCTACCATATTCTGTTACACCCCACAACAATGTAAACCTGAGAGAAGGCTGCAATGAGAGCACAAATCGAAGAGGAAGAATACCAAGAATGGTTGAATCAACCACCTATTCAATTCCCACTACCTCCAGATTCACCAATTATGAATAACTACAAAAATAGTAGTTCTTCAGAAGTTGGAAATGCAAATAATCAAAAATAGGTTGGTATGGATGGATACTTACGGGATACGAATTCCATAGAGACAATGTTGTTAGACACATTCCATAACGATAAGCTAGGGGATGATGCTCATATCGATGATAACATTTTTGAAACCCTGAAATCTTCTTCCACCACCCCTCTTTTTGGACCTAGTGCTCAGTGAAATTCTACCCAACTTGGGACAAAAATCTCACTTTACAATGTGAAATCAAAGTTTGGCATGTCAAATGCATGTTTCTCAACAATATTGAGGTAATTGACCAACAAGTTCCTTATAATAATTTTGAGAAATATTGTCACACAATAAACATTAGAAATGGTTTCTTTTATAAACGTTAAATGACCTTGTACATTTCTATTGGCCACTAACTGTAGGTTATTGAAAGATAAGGTTCTTCCTAGTGATAATATTTTTCCCAATAGCTGCGAAGAGGCAAAGTCATTGTTGAAATAGTTGGGTGTTGAGTATATATCATATCATGCATGTCTGAATTATTGTATTCCATATAGAGGAGAATATGCAGACAAATAGATATGTATGAAATGTGGGCATGACAGGTACCATAAATCAAATAAAAATGGCAAATCGCATGGTCCTCCTCATACAATATTGAGTAACATGCCTATAATCACAATGATTCAAAGGCTCTTTCATTGCAAAGAATTATCTGTGTTGCGGGGATGGCATGTCTCGCACATAAGTGAGTTGGGATTTATGTGAATCCCAACAAATTTAATAGTCATGAATCATATAGAGGAGACATGGCCAAAACAATTCAAGGATTAAGTATGAAGTCTACGAATCATCATAACAATGGATGGCGTGAACACATATTCCCTCCAAATCACCAACTATTATGTTTGGTATGTAGTAGTGATCAATAAAAATATCCCCTCATGGTTGTATGTGAAGAATGGGCATCTTATGTTGGCTCTTATAGTCCCTATTAGAAGACAAGTGAAGAATATGGATGTCTACCTACAACCATTGGTAGATGAATTGAAGGAAATATGGGAAGGGATACATGTATATGATGTATCAAGGCCCATCGCAACAGATAGGAGTTTTATGTTGTATGGCATATGTGCTTACACCACACATGATTTTCTGAGATAAGGAGTTTGATCTGGTAATTAACATGTTTATTTATTTGTTTATATATGTAACAATATTTATTTGCATATTTAATTCTTTGTGATTGGCGTTCTATTCTTAAACGCTAATGTGGTATGTATACAATAGTTTCATAGGTCTTGTAACTAAAGGCTATCATGGATGTAAACGTTGTGGACATTATATGAAGGCTAGGTGGTCCAACCACCTATGAAAACTAGTGCACGGTTGCTCGAGGGTATTCCTCCTAGAAGAACACCCTTATAGAAGAGAAACATTTGCTTTCAATAGTAAACTAGAGAGAGACCAAGGGCCTACAATAATGAAACCAACATAATGGCTTAGAGCACAAGAGAGAGAGAAGGAGAAGAAGATTACAAAAATGTTAGATTCAAATGGGAAGCCTGTGTTCGATGATCCAAAATTCTTAGACATCTATGCTGAGAAATTTTCCATTGGGATGAAAAGGAAATCTATATTTTATGAGCTCCCATATTCAAAGAATATTAGCATTGACCACTTACTAGATGCCATGCATATATTTATAAATGTTTCATCTATTTTATGGAGGCACATATCATCGAAAGAAAGTGACACATTGGTTGTGAGGAGATATATTATTTCTTCAAAAACTAAAAAGGAACATTGCCCAAGACAAGAAAGTAGAGGAGAGGTTGGTCCCTCTTGGTATTTCAAAGAAGGTGAGGACCCATGGATTTGGAAGAAAGAATATCTTTCTTTGGAAAAGGAAGTTATATTGGGTGTGAAGGTGCCTTCTTTATATGGGTCTTCCCTACAACGTTGTTGATCCATATTATTTTGAGAATGACATGAAGACAAAAATAAGGAAGAGATATAAAAAGGAAATACACAGAGATATTGCAAGAAACACATAAATATAATGAAACCCAACTTCTATTAATGAATAAGAGAGAAATGTTGGCATGTTTTACAGGCAGCGTATGCTTGTCATTGATGGCAAGTACAACAATGATGATGGCTTGAGTACAGGTATAATGTACCAGGTGGGCACCAGAAGTTTTTTGGGAAGATGCAGCAGAGCAAGCTCGTGAAGACTAGAAGAGATAGTGCAGAGGTGCATGCAGAGTGCATAGTATGCGTGTTTGTCATTGATGGCAAAGATCACGACCAACAACACAACGATGATCGCATGGCAAGATCAGAAGCTAAAATTCCATTTCAGGTATCAGAAACAAAGACTCCATTTCGGAGTTCCGGATACCGGGAGTTGGAGGAGTCAAGAGTCGAGACTCTTCATCATAGGAGTTCCAAAGTGCTGAAATGCGAAACGCTGAAAATCTCGAAATAGGAACATCAACCAGAGTTTCGGATATTGGGAGTTGGAGGAGTCAAGAGTCAAGACTCTTCATCACAGGAGTCCCGAAGTGCCGAAATGAGAAATGACGAAAATCCCAAAACAAGCACATCGATCGGAGTTTCGGATACCGGGAGTTGGAGGATTCAAGAGTCGAGACTCTTCATCACAGGAGTCCCAAAGTGCCGAAAGGAGAAACGTAGAAAATCCTGAAACAGGCACATCAACCAGAGTTTCGGATACCGGGAGTTGGAGGAGTAAAGAGTTGAGACTCTTCATAAAAGGAGTCCTGAAGTGTCGAAATGCGAAATTGTGAAAGCATTGTATGGATAAGTGCTTGGTCATCACTGGTGGTCACATCGTCGAAGAGCTCGAATAGACAAGATCCATTTCATAGGTTGGGATATGGAGAGTCAAGATGACTCATCACAGAATCCCTGAAACGTGAAATGCAAAATGCGTGTTCAGAATTGGCCCCTGGTCATAACCTATGGTCACATCGATGAAGGCTAAAGGGAGGAGGTAGCATGAAGCTAATCTCCCTTTTGAAGATCATGACTTGGAGAGACAAGATGCCTCACCACAGGAATGCCGAAATGTCAAAATGTTGAATTACAAAATGGAAAAATAAGCACGAGGCCCATCATTTATGATCCAATGGTGCAAATTATTTAGGAATATGATCGAAGGGATAATGTTTCTCGTCACAGTTAATCGATCAATGGTGATTCAATTATTGATGCAGTTTTTGGAGGTTCATAGTGTAACTACTAGAAACGACTGATTTTTTCTGCCAGAGGACTCGAAGAGACTTCAAGGTGATCGGCAAAGAAGTTGAAGAGTCTCAAGGAATCTTCAGTGGAATGAAGACTATTCATAGAGGCAATTGACAGATGGAAGAGCGTTGTAGCCTGTAACTGCAACAAAGAGGATGAGCTCGACTTTGAAAGAGAAGATGAAGAGTCTTGACTGCTAGACAGGCTAAGGAATCTCAGCATAACACTCAGTGATGATGGACACATGGGTTTAACAGCCAGAGAAGTTGAAGAGTTGCAATGATGATCAAGCAGAGCACTCGACATGAAGAGCATGCAGAATCATTGCGCATATGGGATGAAAAAGGGGCATAGAGACTATAAGAATGCAGAACAAAGAAGAGATGGGTGCTATTGTGTAGAGGAATCACACACGGGGAAATTGCATGTTGTGGGTAGGAGCTGAAATACACAGAAGAGGCGTAATTCAAAGAATCAAAATAAGACGCAGAGCATAAAGTGCAACAGAAGCAAAGAACAGAGATGCATAGCTGAGATAGTAAAAGAAGGCTAAGGTGCACTTGTAGAGAAGAGAAGAATATTAGAAAGTTTAAGAATATGCAGGAAGAGAGACACTGATATAGGAGAGCAGAGAAGTGTAGCAGAACAGTGATGAGACTGGTAAGCCATTGATAAACATTATATCACTGTAATAATTTTCAATAGAAAAGATTTATATTTCAGGGTGGTAGAGAGGTGCTAGGGAGGATTGTTGTCCTCAGAGGTTCAAGTGGGTGCTTGAACACAGGGAGTTGTAGCTTCCATTTGGTTGTAGCTAGAGAAACTATGGTGGTAGGGTGGTGCAAGGGAGAACTGATGTTCTCTGTTATACAAGTTGGTGCCTATGTGACTAGAAGTTGGTGCTTCCATCCAGTTGGTGCTTCCTTCAGCAGCGGACACCTTACCAGGATATATACCATTTATTTTAGTCAATGGATATATACCAACCATATCACCTTTTAATTGACGTCGGCTTAAAATTTCCATACCATTCTGTTAAAGGGCATCAGGTGAAATTATTTATAACACAGGATCGTTTATTAACACAGTCATAACAGTAATTAGGGTTTCGTTTAATGTCAGGATTTATAAGGTCAAAACTATATATCCACCATATCACAATTTAAATGGACATCCGCATTAATAATTCCATACTACTCCGTTTAAAAGGTATTGTGCTAATTCTTTTATAATATGGGAACGCAGTCATAATCGACAATTAGGGTTTCGTTAATATCCAATTTATAAGGGTCAAACTATATATCCTTCATATAAAATCCGTCAATAATTAAAGGATTCTTTTATAGGCACCGTATTTAATTTGCATTAATAGAAGTATAGAGTTTGATGGCGCATTGCAATGCATATCTTTTCAACATCAAAAATTACGTTTTTAATAAATAAAATACCACAAAACTGGGAAGGCCGTTATTAACTTCCTAAGGCCAATCGATTTAGATCACCAGAATTTGACTGAGCCAGAAGAGAGTGCAGCGTTATAAGGCTGGGTGACCTCCACCTCCAGGGCATTATTTAAGGTAGCGCGGACCCACAGTAATTCGACACTACGTGACTATAACCAGGCGTCTCCTGTTGGGAGATCGTGCATGCAAAACCAGTATCCCGCAGTCTTTCGACTGACAGTTAGTCTTGGGTTACTCCACGCGGCCAGCCAGGTGTCGATATTCACGCCTTAACTGTAGCTTCAACATTTAATAACGCCAGAGCTGGGCGAGACGAGAGGATTCGCAACAGGTAAGAGATTTCAAGCTTAGCTGAAACGTGAGTAAGGAACTATCTGTTTAGAGTACTGTCCCTTCTCTTTTTGTTTTAGACGATGATAGGTAAGGCTCAGAACATAGGGGCTGTCTTGAAATTCTGTAACTGAACTGAACAGAACTGGTACAAGGGTAAAGATTCCAGTGCGTCGGCGATGATCACGCGTTTTGGAGGAACAAATCATTTTAGGGTAATCCCCGCGCACTGTAACAGTAGCCGAGGGAGAAGGGATAGACTGGAAGTTGTCAATCCCGTGGGACACAGGTTGTTGTTCCCTGCTCTGTTGCGCAGACCGCAATCTTCCGCGGTGAGGAAACTATTCACAGGAATTTCAAGGCGTTCTAGACAGAGCGCAGCTTGCCAAGGATTAGTGGAGTTTCGTGAAGAAATCTCACGTTCCAGGAATGGTTCCAATGCGTGTTTCAACTTTGCTCGCGATTTAATAATTAAAACCTGGACAACTAAATTGAAAAACCCATAACTACAATGCCTGGGCCATACCGGTTCTTGGTCGTGGTAAGCTCAGCATTAGTTGCAAATGTTTCATCTACCAGCCAGTACTGAACCTGTTCATGGTTATTCTAAAATCCGACAGGGCCATACCAGTTCGGATCCCGTCTCAAATGCAGTGCCGTGTCAGTGGGAAGGTTAACCATTACTGTTACAACTTTGACAGTTGGAAATCTACTAATGGTGACAGAGGAGAAGGGTATGAGATACCACAAGGTTGCTAGGAACAGGATTTCTCTAGGAAAGGATGCAGCGCAAAGCATACAGGAGTTCGGAAGGTCCTCTTCTCGACAAAAGAACCCCATGCCGAACACCGGTCTAAGGATTATAGGCGCTTAAAACGCAGGGTTTTAGACTTATACCGAGTTCAACATTGAAACTGGGCGGCCAAGAAATTAAAAAAAACTGCTACGGCAATCAACACATATTGCCGAAATAACCAAAAACCCTTATAGCAATCAATCGATGAAACAATGCTTTTAAGACCCAATACCTTTAGAACACTGAAAGGAATAAAAGGCAGACTTAAATACACATGCATTTTACTCCTACAATTATAGACCATACTGTTGCCTTCTCGCTTCGGGCGACGTCCCACGCTTGCGCCGCTCCCCTTACTCCATGTCGTTGCTCTCGCTCCGTACCAATTCTACTTGCCGAACCAAGAATACTCACCGGTACCTCCCAGCCAAACGCTAGGGGTACTCTTCTTCCCCCTTAGCCCCCCGAGCCACAAAGGGGCCACACAAGAACCAGAATTAGAATAGCGTCTCAGCAAGCCTCAACGGCTGAGCTACCACTCCAATACAGCTGAGATATACCCAACTCCACACAAGCAATCCGTCAAGCCACGGTTCGATAGCGTATCGTTACGCTTCCCGTCCTCCTCTTTTCTTCCTTCCTTTCCCTTTCTTTTATAGAAATTTTAAGACTCAACTAAAACCCTAAATCATTAATTTATTAATTTTTAATGTCAACCTTCTAACAGTCTCCACCGTCCAAGTGTCACACATGCCTCTCGTTCTCCAATTTAATTTCTTTTAATAATTAAAGGACTCAAATTTCCGCACTTCCTAAAAATCACTTCCTTAAATTCCTCCTTAATTTACTCCTTAAATTACTCCTGAATCATTCCTTAATTCACTCCTTAATTTACTCATTAATCCTTCCTTAATTTACTCTTTAAGTTTCTAAATTTTTATTATTTAATCTCTCTCATTATTATTATTATTTTTTTTTTTTTTGTTTTTGAACCAAAAAGATAAATGCAGATTCTTTTATCTTTTCAATATATTTAAAATTTCTATCCTTTAATACTTCCCCACTTAAAAATTTTTATTCCTTCTTTATCAATTAAGGGCCATGGGTTTCACTAAATTAATTTTTTTTTTCGTTACTTTATCCCCTTCACCTTATAAGACTTTAATTAACACCTAGGAGGGTTTTTAGCTTACTCCCTAGGTTTATTTTTGTAAAATCCTTTCTTAGGGCTTGTCACATTTAACTGAGAGATGTTTTTTTTTAACTTTAGGTTTTGGTCTGAACAGGGCGACATTTTAATTAGGGGAGTCATTCTTAAGAATTTAACGGGTGTTAATGTCTTAGGGTTATTTAAGTTTTCCTTCATCATCATCCAAGCAACGTGCCCTTCAGGATGCACCACGTGCTCCAAGGGTGCCACTCGCTTGCTTGCAATTCTTTGTGCGACGTGCCCTTCAGGTTGCACCCCGTGCTCCAAGGGTGCCACTCGCTGACTTGACGGATTGGTAGAATCTATAACCCCCTTGAGTCAACACTCCGTCAGGTGAACTTGTGGGAGACTAAGTGCTTCTAAGGAATAAGGCCCCCGCCTTATTGCGCGCCCCTTAGAATCACATGAGCAACTGTCGCAGTCTTCCCTCACGACATCGTGGATCCCCTCAAACTAGGTAATCGTTTAACCTACAGTTCGAATCGTGAGCGACTGTCGGGGTCTGCCCTCACGGCATCGTGGGTCCTCTCGAACTAGGTAATCGTTAACCTACAGTTCGAGCCACGGCAGGAGTGCTAATAGGCTGTGGCAGGGTTGCTGACACACCTCTCCCTCAATCTCTCTGGAACTCGTG
>JZKD02S1714210.1:1197088-1215387 GCA_000966675.3 Picea glauca
CACATCATGTCATATAACTTAACGCATCATAATGAAGGAATCAATTTTATCATCATAAAAATCCAGATCACTTGCGAGCAAGTGTCCTCAAAGAATAAGTTTGGTAAGTGCACCAAAGCGGGATGTTACAGCTACTGCACACCATCACCAACTGCTACCCCCATCTGAATCACATTGTATCATGTATGGGAAGTTGTATCCTCTTGTGTACTCACCTTGCTACTATCATCTGTGCCTGGATCCCATACAAATGTGTCTCGACACATGCTATTATCATCCCAACCAATAAGGAGTGCATCCTCATCACTGTAGACCAGTCTTGGAAGTAAGTGTCCCATCAAATTGTCAGTCTCCGTGGCCTAATCAAACAATGTTGTCTCCAAAAGAGGTGACTCAATCTCCTCTTGCTGATAGGTATGTGTAAGGTCTACTATCTCCAAGAGATGTATCTTCATCTGGGTTTGTAGATCCATATGCCCCTGAGGTACAATCCTCACACAAGGCTCATCTATCATATCATAGATGCCACTAATATCCTCATGTGTCGTAGATATCATAGGTTTCTGAAAAGATGACAAATGTGTCACATTCATGATAGAAATCTCATCCTCCTCTATGTGTGACTCCTTGAAATCCATGTCTACACCTAAGGGTAGGTCATTTGACCTCATAATCTCATCATGTCTCAGTGTTAATATATGTGAATCCTCACACATGTCACCACTGTGATGAAGTGTTGAATCATCAAAACTTCCTGATGTGGAAGATAAAGAACATGTGATATCATCATGTTTAAATATCTATCCCTCAAATGGACAAGAGTCACTAGCATATTCAGACTGCTCTAAATAAGCATCTACCGTTGCATCCTCATACATATCCTTATATGGAAGACCCCTCAATATGAGAGGAATATTCTATTTGTATTCATGCGCTAATCCCCACTGTATGGGAGGATCAACGATTTGATACCACTTTAATGTTCCCAAGCCAAGATGCCAGGAACATTGCTTTTTTCATTGATTTTTGTGGGTTTTTTGGTTGTGTCATTTCATCAAACAGTTTGTTGATTTTGATATTTTAGGTTTTGATGGGGTTTATACTAATGGATTTAATGTGTGTTTGCAGAAAAAAATAAGAAGATATAAAAATGGAACATACCTCAACAACATATAAGATCAACAACACAAACAATAACCAAAAATACCTCAGATTTGATTTTATTCATAGTAGTAGAAGATCTTGATACAGTAGATCTACAGATCTGGAACAATATAGATGAGGATTCATAAAAGATGACAATAATCCTCCAACAAGTCCAAGAGGAGAATATAAAATCCTCCAAAGGACAATAACTTTTATAGATGAATGATAAGATGAAATCCCAACCCTATGAAGTGCCAAACCCCCAAATTGGTTGAGTTGTGCACTGTCCTGGTGGATGTAGATACCCTAGAGTTCAGTCCTCCTCTTCCTGTTATCCAAATGACTCCAAAATATCCTAGAATGTAGATCGGGCCACTAGAACCCCCCTAAAAAACTCTTAGGATAAACAATGAAGAAATTCCCACCAAAAGACTGAATCCTCAATATGTAGTGCACCCTCCTTCTCTCTGAACTTGTGCCAAGCTCCAATAAATAATATAACAGAGAAATTGCTTTTGTAACATTCTAGAAAATACACCCTAGGCCATACAAATAATACCTATAAGTTTGTTTTCTCATAATCCTTTTCCTATGCATGGAACAAAATCTTCTCCTGAAGGTGGTGCGCCCTCCTACTAGTAACCCTCTGAAGTTGCACCCTAGCTCTCTTTGAACCTGTAACTGATGTAAAATCCACTTGTGACTAAATAAATCTGATGTAGAATGGTGAGGGAGGAATATTTCACCTATGTGACCAATCTTGGACCAAGTTGGGTGGGATCTTTCACCACCGAGCTGATCTCTACGGTTTGTTAAGTCAAAACCCTCAAAACCCCGAAGTGCATGGGCCCACTAGAAAGAATCCAAATATCAACTGATAAACAACATAATGAGAGAATAGAGGCCCCTATATATATTTTATCCTCCCAACTCACCTTGTCTCTCCAAGAGACTTTTACTTTATTTAATTATTAATTAATTAAGTAATTAACCATTTTACCTCTAAAAAGTGGTTTATCCCTCCTTGTGGCTTATCTGGCCACTAAAAGTCACTTCTCATCATCCTATCATGTAGTGTTATTCCTCTCTATTCCGATGCGCTATTACACTAAGAGGTTCCTCCAAGTATTATGCCCAATATGTCCTCCTCAGTGAATTTAATTAACATATAGTCCAAAATAACTCAAAATTACGGAAATCATCGGAATGCAACAGAACCAAAGCCAAGCTGTGAGGAATGGGTCATGATGATGAAATAAGATGATATATGCAAGTTGGGCCCAATAAAACCCCTCAATAGCTCTTGTACTCGCTATCACCCCTATCTGGCTACTCTGATCAGCATAACACTATGTAATATAATGATGTCCCAAAGTGGGGACATTACAGTCCTAAACCTCTTTCTGAGGCACCTTAAGTGACGAGATTGACATAATCTCTAGATAGATCAATGCTCCCTAGCCTAGCGCATCTCCTGGTACTCTCAGAAGGCCAAGACATGAATTTTGGATTTCTCGTCAAATCTAGGGTTTGACCAAGTCAAGGAAGCCATGACGAACTCTATGAAGTATGAGAACAAGCTAGATTGAGCCTCTAGCTTTAGAGCATGGAAGACAAGGATTGACCTCATCGTTGCTAAGAATAAATTGTTGGACATTGTGAAAGGAAAGATCGTGAAGCTAGAGTTTACAGAAGGAGAAGAGAATGAACCACATAACGTTGCAGCTATGGAGAAGTTCAAAGATGTTGAAATCAATGCCATGAGTATCATAGTGGATTCCATAAAAGACCACCTGATACCCTACATCTCCCATCTTGACTCATCAAAGAAGATGTACGATGCCCTAACAAATCTCTTCTCAGTCAAAAATATTGGACAAGTTATGAGTCTGAAGAATGAGATCTGTGACATGAAGAGGAATGATGACGATAGCATAACATCCTACTTTGTAAGGATATCCTAGCTAAGATATCAACTACAAGATATTGAAGAGATCACTTCAGAAAAGGAATTGGTGAACATAGTACTCAATGGTCTTCCCAAGACATGGGATGCATTTGCCACAAGCATGAATACAAGGAAGGAGTACCCGACATTTGAAGAACTTAGGACTTGCTGTGCTCAAGAAGAATCAAGGATCAATTCAAAAGAGATACCTCAAAAGAAGTATGATGATCAAGCCTTCACAACAAGATTCAAGAACTTCAGAAACAAAATGAAGTTCGGTTCAAGGAGGAAGCCAAATAAAGAGAAAGACATCTTAGAAATACAGTGCTTCAACTGTCAGAATTACGGTCACTACAGAAATCAGTGTCCCGAGCTAAAGAAAAGAAAGAAGAAACACGAAGCATCGATTGTCGTGGAAAAGGAACCGACAAAGAAGACTAAGCAAGATGGAAAAGATTTCTTCTACTAAAAGGTAACAACACTCTTCTTATTTTCTTGTACATATCTTTCTTGCATCGTCTTTGTACATATCTTGTATATCTATCTCTTGGAAGACAATGTGTTCCAAGAAGAACTATACCTATGGAAGAAGAAAAAGATAAGAATGAATATCATTAGATATTACACATGAAAGAAAGAAATATATCATGTGAAAGCTACTACAATATAAGACCGAAATCAGAAGAGACTTGGAAAAAGAAAAGACAGAAAGAAGTCAACAATCGAGAGGAAACCAGAAAAAGAATTATGACATTCTGTAGAAGACAATAAGACGGAAGCGTGGAATCTATTAAACAAGAAGAACCAATCATATATTGCAGAATAAGGATGCAGATGGAAGCATGGACTCTATCATATATTGCAGAAGACAATAAGGATACAAATGGAAGCATGGACTCTATCAGATGGAGGGAGTCGATTATATGCACTCTTACATGAAGCAAGGATTAGGAGGGATCTAATCCTATGATCCATTGAATATGATGAAATACATATATCCATGGTAGCAGCCATGAAAAGACAGTACATGTTCAACTCAAAATAAGACCTCTTCAAAGAGAAGCCTTAAAGTATTCCTAGTTGTCCATCCAGATCCGTGAATCGATGATGAAGGTAGGAAGTGGAATCTCTAGAACATGGAATCTACAAGAAACTCCATGGACCCAAGAGATAATGAAAAACATGAAGAAGAAAGGGATAATGAAAAACATGAAGAAGAACATGAAGATTCCAAGAAAGAAAGAAGAATCAGAACAACCAGTCATTCTATCAAGAATCACAAGATTACGAGCCTGATATGAACTCACTAAAAGCAATCAAGCAGAAGAATTGAAAGTCATGATGAAGAACAGTGTATGGAATACTTATGAATGAAAGCATTGCGAGATCCAGAACCAGAGGCTCTCCCAGATGGAGGGAGAAGACTATGATGATTGATTGTTCCAGTACACTAGACTTAACTCTATATAAGTCATTATATTATCCACAACATCCATGAGTTGGAATTCTACATCAGATAAATGCAAAAGAGTGTTCTCCAGAAGAAGTTGAGTAAAGAGTGCATGCAGATCAATCTCAAGACTTTGAGGCATACCAGAAAGATACTCCTGTATGTAAATATGAAGAAGACAACTTGGTGGAGAACCTCCAGTGCACAACAGAAGCGTGGTGAAGATTTCCTATAACATCAAGATGACTACTCAGAAGATCAGATCTCATGATGACAGAAGAAGTACCACATGGATATGTTCCAGTTCTCCAACTATGATATACTCTACTGTTCAAATCTACATGAAGCCTTCATAGTGTTCCAGACTGCAATACAAGCATTACATTATCCATGATGAAGTCCAGAAAGGAGAAAGTGATTCTCCAATACATATCTCTGGAGATGAGCAAATAAGCATGCATTTTTGGTAAAACCTCTATTCAAGATGAAAGAACTTGCATACTCAAGCTTAGTGTCGGAGGAATGGCCCAGGGTAAGGAATGGTTCATACATTTCTCGAGGGCAGACTCATTCTTTCCAGGTTACACTTTTTTTAGTGTCAGAAGAATGGCCCAGGTTGGGAAATGGTCCAGGTTCAGAAATTAGAAACAATCCTTCTTCCTTGGTTGAGAAGAATGGGGCAGATAGACCATTATTGGTATTCTATATTGAGGGAAGACATTCTTTTAGATCTCATAGACATGAGTGAAAGATTGGCCCATATGATTATTATTGATGTTCTATATTGAGGGCAGACATTCTTTCAGATCTCACAGACGTGAGTGAAAGGTTGGCCCAGATGATTATTGTTGATATTCTATACTGAGAGCAGACACTCTTTCAGATATCACAGACGTGAGTGAGAGATTGGCCCAGATGATTCAGTTTTTAAGATAACATTGTTTATATGCAGATGAAGACTAATGCGGTGGCATACATTCTTTCAGATCTCACAGACGTGAGTGAAAGATTGGCCCAGATGATACAGTTTTTATCATAACATTGTTTCTATGCAGGATGCTCTTACATGTTTGTTATGAAGACTATATGACAGTAGATGTGGACTACTGTGGTGAATGTGTTTCACTACTCGCAACTATACGTTGTTGATCAAGTACTTGTGTGTTACTTGATGTGGTAGTTAACGACTGGATTGTAGTTGTGTACTACTATGAATAGACACAGGTGTGTTCTAAGTGCCTTGAAGACTATAAACAGATTATTGGAGATGATCATTCAGATGAATGATGAACAAAGATTTTCCAGACGAAAAACAGTTCAGAGCTTTTACTCCTCTTGTATCACTCCATGGTGAGAGTGACTTATCCATCATCATATTACTCATATGAAGTATGGTTTCGAGAGATGATGCAGCTGATAGTGATGGTGATGGTGATGCTCATGATCTAGTCATGAAATAGTCTAGATGACTATATTGATGCTACCGAGTAAATGGTATGTTTTGTGCTCAAGTCCATTACTCGTAAATACCTCTCTAGCTGGGAGGGAGTGTTAATATTATGGTAGTTGCGGGAGGTATTTACCCCCATGCGTGAACCTGATGAGAATAGAATACTTCGGGAAGCAAGAGAAACCCTAATGAGTTGGCTAATAACACTAGAAGCCTTGTCAGCTCAAGAAGAAAATTTATATTAGGCTATTAGCCTCCAAGAGAAGAAGTCGACCATAATTAATAATAATATACTAAATAGACACATACCCAGAAGGTGAAGTCAGCCCCAACAAACTGGTAGGATTACTATAAATACAGGGCGCCAGTTCTCATTTGACAACATCTCAGAATTGCAGTTTCCCAGTTGGTGCGTACTGCAGTTGCAGTTGGTGCGCAGGTTTGGAGGAGGGTTGCAGGTGCAGCTGCAGCAGTAGCTAGCTTCAGTACTGGCTTGGATATCTCTTGGCTAGGGTTTGGAACATCTGATCAGTCTTTTGTGTTGCACTATACTTGGGGAGAGATGCACTGCTCTTTGTTTGGCTATCTAGCCTAGGGTTTTCTTCTGGAGGAATTCTCAGTTAAGGTTAAGGTGCTTGGAGGGAGGCTTCGACCTGTGGTTGGGTGATGAGGGTATCGTCAATGGTAAAACAAGCACACCATATTCTATATTCTAACACTCCAAACTCTCCTGGAATGTAGATCGGGCCACTAGAACCCTCCTGGAAAAATCTTAGGCTAAAAAATGAAGAACTACACACAAAAAGACTAAATCCTCAATCTGTAGTGAGCCCTCCTTCTCTCTAAACCTGTGCTGAGCTATAATAAATATTATAACAAAGAAACCTCCTCTGGAATAGTCTAGAAAATATTCCCTATGCCATACAAATAATACCTAGAATATTTTTTTCTCATAATCCTTCTCCTATTCCTAGAACAAGCTCTTCTCCTCAAGGTGGTGCACCCTCCTACTGGTAACCCCCTAAAGTTGCGCCCTAGCTCTCTCTAAACCTGTAATTGATGTAGAATCCACCTATGATAGAATAGATCTGATGTAGAATGGTGAGGGAGGAATATTTCACCTTCTTGACCAATCTTGGACCATGTTGGTTGGGATCTTTCACCACCAAGTTGATCTCTACGGTTTGTTAAGTCAAAACCCTCAAAACCACCAAGTGCATGGGCTCACTAGCAAGAAGCCAGATATCAACTGATAAACAACATAATGAGAGAATAGAGGCCCCTATATATCTTTTATCCTCCCTTCTCACCTTGTCTCTCCAAGTGAATTTTACTTTATTTAATTATTAATTAATTAATTAAATGACTTTAATTAATTAATTAACCATTTTACCTCTAAAAAGTGGTTTATCCCTCCTTGTGGCTTCTCTGGCCATTTACAGTCACTTCTCATCATCCTATTCTGTAGTGATATTCCTCCTAATTCCGATGAGCTATTACACTAAGAGGTTCCTCCAAGAATTATGCCCAGAATGACCTCCTTAGTGAATTTAATTAACATATCTAGCCCAAAATAACTCAAAATTACGGAAATCATCGGAATGCAATGAAACAAAATCCAAGATGTGCAGAATGGATCATGATGATGAGATAATATGAGATATGCAAGTTGGTCCCAATAAAACCCCTCAATAGCTCTTGTACTCACTATCACCCCCATTTGGCTACTTTGGTCAGCATAACACACTGTAATATAATGATGTCCCAAAGTGGGGACATTATAGTCATCCCTGCTAGAAAATTGCTTGTCCTCAAGCAATAACTGATTCAATTGACATATAATATAGGGGTCCCATGTCCACCTTTGGGAAACAAAGTAGGCTCCATCCAAAACTGAACTATCACACACTCTACCCCTAGGATCCCATATCAAGACGTGAACTACAATACCCTGTGAGGCATAATCCTGTAACATATCAACACCATGAGTCTCCTACAAATGACACCTGGCCTCAACTCAAAATGAGTCTATCCTCTAGGTCCATATCAATACCAAAACGGTCTCCTCCAACTAAACATGTTGTTTCCATAGTGAGGTACTACAAGACCTCAATGGATCACCCTCAAGCAACTTGCTCCCCTCAATACTAAATCTCAATGGAAATTCAAACTGACCTTTCCCTACAAAGATCCACTTGCCTTCGTCATTCGATGAGATGCTCAGCCCTGCAATCCTTAGGTTCCATGTTAGTCTTTTCCCAGGATCACCACGTTCACTTTGCACTACTCTGATCATGACTACCTACTCACAGTATACATACTGGATCCCCCACTCCTATGTCCTCATGTTGAAATACCTGTGAAAATTGGACCTGTTTTCAAGAAGATGCACATGTAAAAGTATCTTTGTGGAAGTAACATATGCCCAACCATCTCCATACTCGATCATGATTATCAATAGGGAAAAATTGCCTCTCCCCATAAGACAAACCCATGCAAGCCCTCTCAAAACCATCCAAGAGTGAAGTATGTTTCTCTCTGGTGCAACTTGGGCCATCATAAGATAAAACACTCTACTAACCAAATGGAGTTCCAGATCCCATGGAAAAATTAGAATTTCATCACTTCCAATCCCCACTAACTGCTCATGTGTCATAATGATAATTTTCGGAAGCCCTTAATTCTCATCCCTATGAGAATATGAATAAGTGTCACCCTCTGATATATCTGTTATCCCATGGCCTAAGACGTTCACCATCATGCCCAAGGTCTCAATTATTTGTCTCTGATTATCCACCCCTATGATGCTCTATGCAATAAAGACTCTCCTGTCAGGTGGTCTTGACCTACAACCTCTCCATGTTCCCTTCCCATGTCTATCACCCCCTCCACTACTGTCAATGACGAAGGTATCATAAAATGATAACAGATATCTACAAATTACTGTAGGACTGGAACGTGTCATATACTTTGGTCAATCCCAAGGATTCTACCAAACGATCGTCCACCAGCACCCATGATAAATACTCATATGTGGTCATCACTGAACCCCAACCATCAGGTACAACTAGAGGTAACTCTACAAAATGATGGTCAATCACTCTCCAATCGTCATCACTCCTATAGTTGCTGCTATTGTGAAGGTGATCTCTCATAACTATGTGTTGTTGCAAAAGAGAGGAATCTCCATGCTCCACTAAGTGTGTCTCCTCCCTGCAATCCAATGCATCCACCTAAATCCCACTATACATCTCTCTCATCATCATATGTCCAAGGTGTATTTTCGTATCATCCTCTGTGTGGATATCAGCCAATCCTGGAACACAAATGAAAGTGTCCTTGTAACTACCCCTAGATCTAGAATCCTCATGTGTATGTGTATGACTGACTGTCTCGGAAATATCCATGAATGGTGGCCCCTATGACACCCGAACATCCTCTAGTAATGTAACTAAGGAACTTATCTGAATCTCCACTAAGATAGATATGGTGTATCTCGAACCAGTCTCCTCAATGGGCTCCTCCAATATGGACTCGGATTCCTGAAGCGATATATGTGTGCCTTTCAAGAATCCTCATGTGCTCACCAACTCATGAGTGAGTCGATCCACCTCCAACTCCTACCCCCTCAATGCTCTATGATACATCTCGCCAACCTCCAATAGGTAATATGTGTCCATCAACAACTTTTGGCAGTCAACCCTCATCATGGTCACTCTCTCCCGAAGATTATGAAAGTCATTCATGGAAAGTCCCCCATATAAGATATCATATTTCATCAATTCCCTACAACAATAATCTGCTACCAATGAATGTGTGTCCTCAATGCATCTAGTGGATGCCATGATAATGTCCCCACTGACTCTCAATTTTCCTGCCAAGTTTTGTGACTCCTAATCACAGTCCTAATGAGGTGCTACCTGAAGCCCCTCACTACTACTGTCACCCATGGAATCCCAAACAACACTCTTTACAAAAGGTAAGGTACTAAACTGTCCATTTTCCAGTGTGCTACTGGGTCCTCCTATATGCTACTGCACACCATAACCAACGGCTACCCCCATCTGAATCACATTGTATCATGTATGGGAAGTTGTATCCTCTTGTGTACTCACCGTGCTACTATCATCTGTGCCTGGATCCCATACAAATGTGTCTCGACACATGCTATGATCATCCCAACCAATAAGGAGTGCATCCTCATCACTGTAGACCAGTCTTGGAAGTAAGTGTCCCATCAAACTGTTAGTCTCCATAGCCTAATCAAACAATGTTGTCTCCAAAAGAGGTGACTCAATCTCCTCCTGCTGATAGGTATGTGTAAGGTCTACTATCTCCAAGTCATGTATCTTCGTCTAGGTCTATAGATCCATATGCCCCTGAGGTACAATCCTCACACAAGGCTCATCCATCATATCATAGATGCCACTAATATCCTCATGTGTCATAGATATCATAGGTTTCTGAAACGATGAAAAATGTGTCACGTTCATCATAGAAATCTCATCCTCCTCTATGTGTGACTCCATGAAATCCATGTCTACACCTAAGGGTAGGTCATTTGACCTCATAATCTCATCATGTCTCAGTGTTAACATATGTGAATCCTCACACATGTCACCACTGTGATGAAGTGTTGAATCCTCAAAACTTCCTGATGTGGAAGATAAAGAACATGTGATACCATCATGTCTAAATAACTGTCCCTCAAATGCACAAGAGTCACTAGCATCTTCATACTGCTCTAAATAAGCATCGATCGTTGCATCCTCATAAATATCCTCTTATGGAAGACCCCTCAAGATGGGAGGAATATTCTATTTGTATTCATGCGCTAATCCCCACTGTATGGGAGGATCAACGCTTTGATACCACTTTAATGTTCCCAAGCCAAGATGCCAGGAAAATTGCTTTTTTCATTGATTTTTGTGGGTTTTTTGGTTGTGTCATTTCATCAAACACTTTGTTGATTTTGATCTTTTAGGTTTTGATGGGGTTTATACTAATGGATTTAATGTGTGTTTGCAGCAAAAAATAAGAATATATAACAGTGGAACATACCTCAACAACATACAATATCAACAACACAAAGAATAACCAAAAATACCTCAGATTTGATTCTATTCATAGTAGTAGAAGATCTTGATACAGTAGATCTACAGTTCTGGAACAATATAGATGAGAATTCATAAAAAATGACAATAATCCTCCAACAAGTCCAAGAGGAGAATATAAAATCCTCCAAAAGACAATAACTTCTATAGATGAATGATAAGATGAAATCCCAACCCTATGAAGTGCCAAACCCCCAAATTGGTTGAGTTGTGCATTGTCCTGGTGGATGTAGATACCCTAGAGTTCAGTCCTCCTCTTCCTGTTATCCAAATGGCTCCAAAATATCCTAGAATGTAGATCGGTCCACTAGAACCCTCCTAAAAAACTCTTAGGATAAACAATGAAGAAATTCCCACCAAAAGACTGAATCCTCAATATGTAGTGCACCCTCCTTCTCTCTGAACTTGTGCCAAGCTCCAATAAATAATACAACAGAAAAATTGTTTTTGTAACATTCTAGAAAAGATGCCCTAGGCCATACAAATAATACCCAAAAGTTTTTTTTCTCATAATCCTTTTCCTATGCATGGAACAAAATCTTCTCCTCAAGGTGGTGTGCCCTCCTACTGGTAACCCTCTGAAGTTGCGCCCTAGCTCTCTCTAAACCTGTAACTGATGTAGAATCCACTTGTGACTAAATAAATCTGATGTAGAATGGTGAGGGAGGAATATTTCACCTCTGTGACCAATCTTGTAACAAGTTGGGTGGGATCTTTCACCTCCGAGCTGATCTCTACGGTTTGTTAAGTCAAAACCCTCAAAACCCCCAAGTGCATGGGCCCACTGGAAAGAATCTAGATATCAACTGATAAAGAACATAATGAGAGAATAGATGCCCGTATATATATTTTATCCTCCCAGCTCACCTTGTCTCTCTAAGAGACTTTTACTTTATTTAATTATTAATTAATTAATTAATTAATTAACCATTTTACCTTTAAAAAGTGGTTTATCTCTCCTTGTGGCTTATATGGCCACTAAAAGTCACTTCTCATCATCCTATCATGTAGTGTTATTCCTCTTGATTCCAATGAGCTATTACACTAAGAGGTTCCTCCAAGTATTATGCCCAATATGACCTCCTTAGTGAATTTAATTAACATATAGTCCAAAATAACGCAAAATTACGAAAATCATCGGAATGCAACGGAACCAAAGCCAAGTTGTGAGGAATGGGTCATGATGATGAAATAATATGAGAGATGCAAGTTGGGCCCAATAAAACCCCTCAATATCTCTTGTACTCGCTATCACCCCTATCTGGCTACTCTGATTAGCATAACACTATGTAATATAATGATGTCCCAAAGTGGGGACATTACAGTCCTCCCTGCTAGAAAATTGCTTGTCCTCAAGCAATAATTGAGTCAATAGACATATAATATCGGGGTCCCATGTCCACATTTGGGACACAAAGTAGGCTACAAAGATGAACTATCACACACTCTACCCCATGGATCCCATATAAAGATGTGAACTACGATACCCTGTGAGGCATAATCTTGTAACATATCAACACCATCAATCTTTTGCAAATGACACATGGCCTTAACCCAGAATGATTCTATCCTCCAAGTCCATACCAATACCAACAAAATCTCCACCAATTGAACATGTTGTTTCCATAGTGAGGTACTACAATACCTCAATGAACCACCCTCAAGTGAAGTACTCCCCTCAATACTAAAGCTCAATGGAAAGTCAAAGTGACCTTTCCCTGCAAATATCCACTCGCCTCCGTCAGTCGATGAGATGCTCAACCCTGCAATCCATGGGTCCCATGCTAATATCTTCCTAGGATCACCATGTTGACACTGCACTACTTTGATCATGACTGTATGGTCACAACATACATACTGGATCCCCCACTCTTGGGTCCTCATGCTGAAATACCTATGAAAATTGGACTTACTATCAAGAAGTTGCACCTGTAAAAGTATCTTTGTGGAAGTAACATCTGCCCAACTATCTCCATACTTGATCATGAGTATCAATAGGGATAACATGTCTCACCCCATAGGACAATTCCCGACAAGCCCTCTCAAAACCATCCATGAGTGAAGTATGTTTCTCTCTAGTGTAACCTAGGCTATCATAAGATAAAACACCCTACTAACTAAATGGACTCCCAGATCCCATGGAAAAATTGGAATTTCATTACTTCCAATTCCCACTAACTGCTCATGTGCCATACTCATAACTGTCAGAATCCCTCCACGCTCATCCCTATGAGAATCTAAATCTGTGTCTCCCTCTAACATATATTCTATCCCATGGCCTAAGATGCTCACCATCATGCCCAAGGTCTCAACTATTTGTCTCTTATGATCCACCCCTATGTTGTTGTATGCAATAAATACTCTCCTGTTAGGTGGTCTTGACCTACCAACTCTCCATGTCCCCTTCCCTTGTCTATCACCCCCTACACTATTGTCAATAATGAAAGTATCGGAAAATGCTAACAGACATATATACAAACGACTGTAGAACTTGAAAGTGTCATATACTTTGGTCAATCCCAAGGATTTGACCAAAAACTCGTCCACTGGTAGCCATGATAAATACTCATCCATGGTCATCACTGAACCCCAACCATCAGGTACAACCGCAGCTAACTATACAAAATGTTGGTCAATCACTCTCCAACTGTCATAACTCCTATAGTTGTTACTACTATGAAGGTGATCTCTTAGAAATATGTGTTGTTGCAAAGGAGAGGAATCTCCATGCTCCACTAAGTGTGTCTCCTCCATGCAATCCAATGTGTCCACCTGAATCCCACTGTACATCTCTCTCATCATCATATGTCCAAGGTGTACTATTGGATCATCCTTTGTGTGGATATCAACCAATACTGGAACACAAATGAAAGTGTCCTCGTAACTGCCCCTGGCTCTGGAATCCCCATGTGTATGTGTATGACCATTTGTCTCATAATTATCCATGAATGGTGGCCCTTGTGACACCCAGATATCCTCTAGAAATGTAACTAAGGAACATATTTGACTCTCTACTAAGATAGATATGGTGTATCTCTGACCAATCTCCTCAATGAGCTCCTCCAATCTGGACTTTGATTCCTAAATAGATATCTTTGTGCCTTTCAATCATTCTCGTGCGCTCACCAACTAATGAGTGAATTGATCCACCTCCAACTCCTGCTCCCTCAATACCCTGTGATACATCTCGCCAACCGCCAATAGGTAATATCTGTCCATCAACAATTGCAAGTAGTCGTCCCTCATCATGGTCACTCTCTCCCAGAGAGTATGAAACTCATCCATGGCAAGTCCCCCATCTGAGATATCATGTGCCATCGATGCCCTACAACAATAATATGCTACCAATGCATGTGTGTCCTCAATGAATCTAGTGGTTTCCATGATCATTTCCTCATCGACTCTCAACTATCCTGCCAAGTGTTGTGACTCCTGATCACAGTCTTGTTGAGGTGCTACCTCAAGCCCCTCACTACTAGTGTCATGCATGGAATCCCCAACAACACTATCTGCAAAAGGTAAGGTACTAAACTACCCACTATCCACTGTGCTACTGGGTCCTCATATATGCCACTACACACCATCAAAAGGGTGAATATCATGGTTTAACAAAACCATAGGACTAAAATGTTGATTTAGTGGAAAAGGTGGTTAACCATCGAGATCCACCTGGATCAGTTGCTTCACTGTGCGTCAAGACCATTTGTCAAGTTTGAAATCATATGACCATTTGAAACTTCTAAAGGTACGATGCATGTCAAAAATATGATTTTATTATTTGTAATTTTTATTTTTATTCCATGGGATAAAACATATTTAATTTTGTATGTGTTTACTTTGTAGTGTTATTATCCTATGCTCGTACATGGGTGTGTGAATCTTGACTTCCCCGAGGACCTAAGATGTGCCATATCTAAATTATCTACATTTGTACGTTGGATCACATCAAAGGAGATTCATATGGCTAACATTCCATAGTGGCATCAATAGATAGTTGATATTGTTTGTATTTTTGAGAAGGAACTACCACTGATTTTCAAGGACTTGTAGGTTCATATTCTAATTCACCTATTAGTTGAGGTTGAATTAGTCGAGGTGGTTTCATGTCGTTGGATGTTCTTCTTAGAGAGGCACATGAAAAAATTAGGATTTGTTCGTCAAAGGGAAAAACCCGAGGGGTCTATGGTAGAGGGGTACATATCATATGAGTCTTTCTATTATGACAATGAGTACACCAACTAGATATATAACACACTACGTGCAATGATTTGGGACGATAAGATAAAAGATAAGGGTAGCTTCTCCAAACGAATGCAAAAAGGCGCTTGATAAATAGTAAGTGACTTATTGTTTATTAAATTTCTACACAATAACTATTCACACTGAACTTCATAATATATATTGTGATGATATCATATGTACTATATGTTGGTTTGATTTCATGAATACATCGGTGAATTCAGAAATTGATGCCATCAATAAATTCATTCTTTACAATTCGGAGAAAACCCAACCGTGGGTCACATTGTACGAACATAAGAGGAGGAAATTGGAAAGTGACAGGAAATAATTCAGACGATTGAATGTTAGAAGCATGCCTTATCCTGATCATTTAAAAGAAAATATGCCAATCATATGCCCCAATAGTTGGGTTGTTGACCAATTCGTAGAGAAATATGGTGCATCTGGTTGGTACCCGCATGAAGAAGATTATGCACTAAACATAAGGATTGGTTGCAACAAATCGGTAATAATATATTTTTGTACATTTTTAACTTTGTAATGCACATTTGAATTGTAAGTTGTTGTTGGGAAATAGTACCCTACGGACTAGCAAGCTAGGGTTAGGCTTGCATGCATATCATGACCTTAAAGAAATCACTTTTAACCTACCACCCCAAACCTAAAATCCTTTTTCACATACAAGCATGGAAAGGACCTACTAACATTTTTACTGATGTTTGGTGTAGATCCTCTGTTGCGCTTTGTTCGCTTGCTTGCACTGCTCCTTCCAAAGACAATCCTACAATCAAGATAAAACACTACGCATGCATGCTATTCTTCTACTTGAGGGTTACAGATTAAGCAGAAATCGAATAAATCATATATAACTCATTCATTGGGACGGGAAAAGTATTTCTTTATTATTTTCAAGATGAATCAACTTACAATCAATGTTGAGACTAGCCACCGTTCCTTTATCCTGATCCTGGGCTCCTCCTCTTCTTTTTCCTCCAACTGCTTTGTGTTAATTCTCCTTAGGCTTGAGGAAAGGCTAAAGGGTTGGGAAAAATGGATTCGGCAAATGGGCAGAGTTTCTTTTCTATATTTTTTCTCTTCCAAATAGTACCCCTACCCCTTCTTTTATAGGCTAGAAGGAGCTATGGTTTTGGATGAACTCTCGGCCATGCATGGCTGGGAGTTTCAGTTAACTGACCCATATCCTTTTGTCCCGTCAGCAACTTTCCTATTTTTGTGCTTTGTTAGGTAAATGTGGGTTGTAGTAGGCCTGCTAGTGTTCAAACTCATGCTATAAGAGGCCTGTCAGCGTTCCAACGCGTGCAGTAGTGGGTTAGGGCGCGTGTGGTTTTACCTGAGAGGATTTTCAAAGAGGTTTCTCAGCAGATGATTTGGCAATGAAGGGAAATGAGTTGGCATGATGCCAGGTAAGCATGTATGGTGAAATTTAGGGTTATAACAAATGCCCCCTAATGTGTGAGGTCAGAAGAGCATATGATGGCCAAAATACATTACCAATTCTTTACCAATCTATACTAATATGCTGAATGAGTGAGTCAAAGAATCAGGAATCACGAGGTGTCGTCTACAAAATAACAAATGTCTCACCGAGGTGGGCATACCCATGCTCAGGATAAAATAGAACCATGGCTACCAATCAAATACACTGTAGATCCATGTCAAATAACTATAAAGAGTAGCCGCGAATAATACACAGTGGAGCTACATCTCGAAATCAAAAAGATATACATATAAAGTATCCATCTCCCAGAAGCTGATTCGGCCTGATGGTTGTTCTTCAGAGCTAGAGAAACAACTTCAAGATCTTCTAAACTCGGGTAGGAGTGTAACATGAGTGTATTCCTTCACTACCCAGAGGTCTCCGACGGCTCGTCGGTTATGGACTTGATAATCTTGATGATCGGACTGAAGGCTTCAGTGATTTTGAACAAAGACTCGATTGGGCATTTAGGATGGTTGGGTATGCGGACAAGAGACATATTGCAGAAGGGCCGACTCAGGCTCAATGACAAATTTCCCTTGGATAATAGCATGACAAGTGATAAGACTCAGGCAGCATATATGTTAATCATAAGTCTACGAAGCAGGAGGCAACGCAAACTCTCCATGTGTTTGGAAGAGTAACCAAACGGTGGAGGACACAACTCTAGACAGTGAGCAAAAGCTTCCTAAGGTCGTACTACATCCCATAGTATGATGATCAGATGGACATATGTGCTTTATCCAAGGGCGACTCATTATGCTTCCAATAAAGAAAATACTTTTCTCATCCTCTTTTTGGGGTATATTTGTTTTTTTTTTTTTTTTTTTGTTCTTTTTGATGATTTTGAAAAGGAATAAAGGAATATTATGTTACAATGGAGGAATGAGTACAACAAACATACAAGCTCAAGGCACAAGGACAAGACTGATGTTCTAGGGAAATGATACTCGAGAAAAATCCTATAGTGGCCAAAGGTGTTAAGACGCAAAGGCAAACTGTTACTAGGCTGATGGGTAAAGGATGCAAATGTGGTTGATAGAACACACAATGGTAACGTCCTTCGATGTAAGTTTAACGAGCCCATAGAAAGTAAACTCGATGGTTTTTTCATATTTAGAGAGTCTGAAAAAATCATAAAAGGAAACTCCATTGGGGTACCTTTTTCGACAATATTCTAATCGGTTTGAAAAAGGGATAAACTAGCACTGATTAGACGTCAATTCAAAACCATTTTAACGAGTGTGAAAAGGACAAGATCACTTGGCTATTTTTTCACTTTTAAGGAGTCTGAAAAAATCTTAACTATGGACTCCATCGGGAATATTCTTTTGGTCCATTTTAACGAGTGTGAAAGAATAAGGTCACTCGGCGATCTTTTCAATTTTAGGGAGTCTGAAAAGAGCTTAACTATGGACTCCGGGGGGGGTTTCTTTTTCGTAAATTTAGTC
>JZKD02S1714210.1:1220478-1275412 GCA_000966675.3 Picea glauca
ACAAGATTAGAAGAGCCCTAACCTCATCATCAAAGTCCACTTTTACAAAACTTAGTTGATTAGTAACCGTATTAAATTCATTTAAATGATCTGCAACAGACCCACCTTTCGACATTTTCATATTAAATAATCTCTTCATTAGAAATACCTTATTGGGCGCAGAGGGTTTTTCATACAATTTTTCCAATGCGTCCATGAAACCCTTCGTTGTCTTTTCTTTCGAGATATTGAAAGCCACCAACGCTGCCATGCTCAGCCATATCGTTCCTAGAGGCTTTCTGTCAAGAATCTCCCATTCTTCATCCTTCATGGCTGTCGACTTCTTTGCTACTCCGCTCAATGGTAGGAATACATCTTTTTGATATAAATAATCTTCCATCTACATCTTCCATAACTGGTAGTTTTGGCCGTTAACTTTCTCGACCCTAAACTTTCCATATTCTGACATTGCTCCCACTCGAACCAGGAACCCTCTTTTCCTGCGAGCTACCTTATGCTTTGATACCAGTTGTTAGAAAAACAGGACCACAGAGCAATAAAATAAAACAAATGCAGAAACAAAACATAGAATATACACAATACAAGAGAGACACATATTTACGTGGTTCACCCAGTGTGGGCTACGTCCACCAGAGAAATTGCCAGGTCCTTTCTTTATTATTATCCATCAAAATGAAGGGATACAACCTATGAAAAAACCCATTGTAACTTCCTCTTCTTTCTCTCACAGTCTCCTCTCTCAAAATATAATACTCGCCAACATACATATCTGCAATACATTTCCCTCATAAAAGAGGGTTGCCTTCTTGGGAAAAAAACCCTAACATAATCTCTATCGTTAGATCTGCAACCTTATAATGAATGGTCCAGATTTACAATGAAATTACAATATACTTTTACAAGGAAATTTTTTCTTCGGGGGCTTCGCCCTTGAACCCTCGCTTTCCCCCAGACCTCCTAGCCGAGGGGATAGCCCCCTCGGACCCCGCAGAGGGGGGTACCCCCCCTCTGCACTCCTCCACGTGGAAGCGTGTACATATTTCTAGGGTGTAAATACTTCTTGGGGTATAAACACGGATGAAAGTAAAATACCTCTAAATCAGGAAGATAATCAGGCTCCACAACCAACAATCATCTCTTAGATAAGTGTTGTCACTCTTGGGTAGAGTTGTACTACTTGGGGTCTTTGAGAGGGATAACGTTTCCACATCCCAATCCATATATAAAATTCTCCATATTTCCTGATTTTTGTTGTCCTCACTTTTGGGTTGGTTTTCATATGTCACACACATAAGTTCATGCTTAAAAATTGCATGAGAAGAAGGATCTTGAATCCTCAAGGTTGATGCAACTTAATAGATAAAAAAGGAAAACAACAAGATGATAAAATAAAACTGAAATAGGATGCATACAATTGGCATAATTTTTTGGAACTTTTCCGTATCTACATGGATGATCCGAAAATTCTTAGACACCACTTATTACTTTACCATATGTTATCACATAAAGTTTCCCAGGGCCATAGTTGACAGTCACAGGTTCAAGAAAGTGTAGTTTGCAGCAACAAAAATCCACTATGTATTTCGATTTGGTACCATCTCTAGACATAGTTGGGAGGTTTCCACAGTTGGCAGATGGATAAAACTTTGGCGAGGGACCTAAAATAGTTGGCGCACCTAGATCTCAGATCCCATTCAGATCAACAGTCTCAAATCATTTCGGGTCCACAACATGCTCAGGTGTTAAAAATCCTTGAGCGGGTAGAAATCCTAACCATGGTTTTGCGGGGTGGCTACGTGGTGAGAATCGGTGCATTTTTGGCCCAAAAGTGGTGTGGGTCCAAACTGCTTTCTACGAACCCAAAATCACGTGCTCTTACATCGTCATATCAAACAGTAGGATGTAGCCACCCCTTAATGGAAAAATCACATCCCGATCCCGAGGACGGTTCAACCAATGAACAAGGATTGACTTTGAGTCCTTGAAGCCACCTGGTTATTCAACGCCCAATCCATGAGTGACACATGGTCACCCCCTAATCATCCACCCATGCTCTGATCCCAAGGAGGATTCAGTTAATGAAAAGGGACTGGTAGCTGAAACCTCAACTCAGTCCAGAAATAGAAGGCATGGAAGCTATGGCCGAGGAGATAGATTTGTCAGCCTGAGGTACCATGATGGACGAATTCTTCTTGTAGACCCATATTGATCTGATCTTGTGTCTGGCAGGAGGAAACACACACAATCTGACATACAGATGCACAGATGAAATCTTTGAATGAGATGGCCAGATTACACTCCTGGCAGTTGTGGACTGATCTAATTATAAATAGATCAGTTTAAGATTTTGTAAAAGGGGTGGGGGTGTTTTTCAAAGGCTGGAGAGATGAGCAAATTTTAGGAGAAGGGCTCTATATTTTTCAGTTTGTAGGCCTGAGGGCTTGGATTGTAAATATTATGTTATTGAAGATTCCTTTGAGTTGTTTTTATCAGACTGTCTTCTTAGTTTACATGATGTTATGTTTTTCTTGTCTGGATGTAATCTCTTTGATCTATGGATTCCTGAGGCGGTAGAGGATCTGCTATCATCATGCCCATCTTTCATGGTTCATCACTTAGACATTTTATGTTTTTCTTCTCATCTGGAGGTAGCATATTTGATCTATGGATTCTTGAGGCGGTAGAGGATCTGTTGTCATCTTTCCCATATTTCATCATTTATCACTCAGACGCATTTTGTCTTCCTTCTCCTCATCACCACATAAATCCTTTTGTATGATAGTAAGTTTAAATGCCTTCATTATCATGATCCTTATGACTCCATAGCCCATCGTTCCTCACTAATATGTAGTTACCTATTTTTTATTTTCCTTTCTTTGAAGTCTTTCCCTGATCCACCTACTCAAACCATTTTAATCCATTTTAATTTTTTGATGGGTACTGGGATTATCCTCTTGCAGTCTGAGGGTGACTTTCAGTGCTAACATTAATGGCATTGTTTTTGAGGACGAAAGTGAATATATCTTCCCTGGGAGAATGACAACAAAAAGATCTAGTCTTAGATGGTGAACTGAAGTTGGACACATTGTTCTAACTACTCATCTTTCACCATGGTGACTCCATTATTCAAAAATCTATTAGACATTCCACTGGTTTGAAATGGACAAGATTTTAGCTCAGAGGTATGATTTCTGTGATTTTTCAAATATAGTTGGTTTCCCTAATCCAATGCCTAGTAGAGATGAATGGGAAAGTGGCCTTCCTAAATATCAAGGAGAAGAGTGGGAGGAACCAGCTGAACACTTGCTGTATTTTCATGATTTTATTCATCAACTTCATATCATGCATGAAGATGTTCAAATTAATATTTTCAGGTATTCATTAGAGGGGATTTCTTGCGATTGGTGCAGATCTCTTCTAGTTGCAAGTATCATCTCTTTGACATGATTTCATGCAACTTTCGATTCTTTTGTAAAGAATATTTTCCAGCTGAACGTCTTTTCTAGGGATATTGTAATGAGTTTTCTTTGCTCCATAATGATTCTTCTAGTCATGAAAGCCATATTTGTGATGAATCATTCACTGAATAAGAAAACATGTATCATATATATCAAGAGGTATTGAATGATATTCATTATGTTAACAATAACATAGAAACATCTGGAATCATACCAAATGTATCTGTTGTTTTAAATGTTCATGAAGATCAACATGTCTCTTTTGAATATTCTGAGGATGAAGAGCAAGTGTATTCTGTAGTAGATATTTCTCCTGACTATGAAGCTAAGATAGATGATGAGCTAGCTAAAAGAACTATGGAAGATTTCTCTCTGTTTTTTCCTAGCTTTTCAGAATTGAAGGCATATGTTGTTTGTTGCTATTATGGAGAAAATCCAGTGGATATTCCTATCCTTGAAGAAGATGTTTTTGGCATCCCTGCTTATGATGAAGAAGTTGTTTCAAATCATGACCCAAAACAACCAATTTTTGATGAATATCCCAGTGAATATGATGAAGAGAAGAGATTTTTCATGGCTTCTTTGGAATCTTGTAGCATGGTTCCTATGTATGATAATTATGAACCTGATCATTGGGAGGGCCATGAAAGAGAAAATGATGAGCTAAATGTGAAACTCATCTCATGTCCAATACTTGTAAATGAACAAATATCACCTGGGATTAGCCAACCTGCATCAATCCTTTACCCACTTGTACATGCTGAGAACACCAAACAACAAGTGAGCAATAAAGAAGTAATGGAGGTAATTTATTACCAGTTCAGCATGCCTTATTATAAATTTTTTGACCTTATGGGGTTATATATGGAGTTGAGTTTTCCAAAAGCATTGGAGCCTAGAAAATTATTCATCTTATCATCATTTGGGGGTATTGTCAATATTTTCATTCTACTGTCATAATTCCCTTACCTTTTGTGGATCATTTTCAGTGAAAAGAACAATTATATTACCAAATAGTCTAGGTGGCTATGGTGGAAGTTCGCTTTCACCTAGCACATTGTAAAAAATCAGCTAGTCTAGGATCGCACATAAATAATCTCCTTCTGGAGCACATGTGTTTGTTTTCTTTTTGTAAATAGAATAATGTACATGTCATCATGAGGTCCTCAATATGATGTATTTGAGCTCGACTCCACAACCCAAAGGCTAAGTCACTGGAACTGCATTTTCTTGGCATCTTGCAGGGAGTATGCCATCCCCTGTGGAGCCAAATGTTATCACATAAAGTTTCCCAGGGCCACAGTTGACAACCATAGGTGTTGACAAGTGTAGTTTGCAAAAAAAAAATACACTGTGCATTTCGATTTGGTACCATCTCTAGATATAGGTGGGAGGTTTCCACAGTTGGCAGATGGATAAAACTTTGGTGGGGGTGCTAAAATAGTTGTTGTGCCCAGATCTCAGATCCCATTCAGATCAATGGTCTCAAATCATTTCAGGGCCACAACATGCTCGAGCGTTAAAAAGACTTTAGCGAGATGAAATCCTCACCATGGTTTTGCAGGGTGGCTACATGGTGAGAAGCAGTGCATTTCGAGCTCAAAAGCAGTGTGGGTCCAAACTGCTTTCGACAACCCTAAAAGCATGTGCTCTTACAATGTCATATCAAATAACAACACATACCCTCCCCTTAATAGACAAATCACATCCTAATCCCGAGGACAGTTCAACCAATGAACAAGGATTGAATTTGCAGCCTCGAAGCCACCCTCTTATTCAATGCCCAATCCATGAGCGACATGTGTTCACTCCCTAATCGTCCATTCTTGCTCCGATCCCAAGGAGGATTCAGTTACTAAAAAGGTATTGGTAGCTGAAACCTCATCTCAATCCATAAATAAAAAGCGTGGAAGCTATGGACGAGGAGACAAAGTTGTGAGCTTGAGGTACCATGATGGATGGTTTCTTCTTGCAGAACCATATTGATCTAATATTGCATTTGATAGGAGGAAACATGCACAGTTAGATAGAAGGATACACAGACTAAAGCTTTGAATGAGATCGCCAGATTACACTCTTGGTAGTTGTGGATTGATCTGATTATAAATAGATCAGTTTAAGATTTTGCAAAGGGGGGGGGGGTTGTTTTTCTGAGATTGGAGAGTCAAGATAATTTTAAGAGAAGGGATATGTATATTTTAGTTTGTAGGCCTAAGGGCTTGGATTGTAAATATTATGTTATTGAATATTCTTTTGAGTTTCTTTTATTAGACTGTCTTCTTAGTTTACATGTTGTTCTATTTTTCTTGTCTAGATGTAATCTCTCTGATCTATGGATTCCTGAGGTGGTAGAGGACATGTTGTCATCATGCCCATATTTCATGGTTCATCACTAAGAAATTTTCTCTTTTTCTTCTCATCTGGAGGTAACATCTTTGATCTATGGATTCCTGAGGCGATAAAGAATCTATTGTCATCTTGCCCATATTTCATCATTTATCACTCAGACACATTCTGTCTTCCTTCTCCTCATCACCACATAAATCCTTTTGTCTGATAGGCAGTTTAAATGCCTTCATTAACATGATAATTATGAATCCATAGCCCAATGGTCCTCACTGATATGCAATTACCTCTGTTATCTTTTCCTTTCTTTGTAGTCTTTCCCTTATCCACCTAGTCAAACCATTTTAATCCATTTTAATTTTTTGATGGGTATTGGGATTATCCTCTTGCAGTCTAAGGGTGACTCTCAGTGCTAAAACCATATATACATGCAACATCCAACTTGATTCATAATTAATTTCTTGATCGTATTGAGGTGATTTGCAGAAAAAACAATGATGTGCTTCTTATAAAAAAAATCATAAAATGATGATTAAGATAATTTAATGGACTCTCTTTAATCACACTTCTAAAAAAAAAAAAAAATTCAACTTTGAAATCCTTGCTAAATTATGAGAAATTTGACTATAAAGTCGACCAAATTACGAATTGGCTCAATTTCACCCTCTTCAGAATGCAAAACAGTGCATTAAAAGATCATTAATAGAAATTCGGATTAAGACTTTTAAAACTAACCATGATCATAAAATGGACCTCAAATTCATGATCTTTGCGAAAAATCATGAAACATGAGTATAAAGTTTCCTATGTTTGGACAATATACCTAATGGAACGCTTTACGAGACAACCATACTTGGCCTCTTCCTTTGCATGAAAATTGAAACAATCCATACGACCTTGGAATATATACCTTGCATTAGGATTTGTGCCATCTCTATATCTATTCCCACCTTGTAACGTGTGCAGGTCTTGGGATCTGCGCCCATATATAGGCCACGCATTCTCCAACCTCCATCCATACTATTTGGAAAATTAATGTAGCGCACATTTTCTAGATACCAAGGCTTAAACGCTCTTAAAAGAAATCTATAACACCACTTTGTACATAACTCATATAGGAATTATATAATCCACATGCATTTAAACAAATAAACACATTTAAGCTCAAAGTAAAACATATTATTTACTGTTATAATTGAACAATCAATAGTGTTTCATATTAATTCATATACACAACAGAAATCATGACAACATAAGCAACAGATTCATGTAAAACATGATTAAATCATAATCAGATACTTATCTTTTAATAGTGGTAGAATTCACCAACCAAGTGCAGGCCTTCCACGAACCTCCCAGCCTTAGACCACACTGCTCATTAGCTCAGCAGTGGGTCACCCCTGAGCTAGGACTAAGCTCCACCCCAAGGCAAGGAATCCTAGGCTAGGCTGAGGTTACAAGGAAACCAACACAGAAAATCTGGAAGGATTCTTCCCAAGATGTCATCTTACGCCCACTACTACCAGACTCTCATTCCCCACATGCCTGTTCCGCCTGGGAGTATACACCTTCACAAGCACAGTCCATCAGTGCTACTCTCCCTCTCTGGGTCTTGGAAACATGCCAGATCAGGAAGTCTCAGAGCCCGAAGCTGGTGCTAGACACTCTCTAGAAGAAACCTCTTCCAAAAACAACCACCTCTCTCACCTATAGAGATCACACACAGGCTCAATCACAACTCGCGCTGGCCATCAAGCCACGAGAAGTCTAGCTCTGCATGGTCACCTTAGCCAACCGGGAATACAAACACAACCTCTCAAATAGGCTCAGCAATGGCTCGAGGCATCACAGTGATGTTTCATGGGAATGCATGATGAGTAATTCCCACAGGGGTCAACATAGACTCCACGGCTCAGAACGGAGGTGAAATTGGTTCTTCAGAAACAAACACAGGATTCTCGACTCACAGAATAAAGGTGTACATGGATTTACAAAGCCAAACACAGGCTTTCCAACTGGTTCAACAATGGCAGAATGGTTCAGGGTCATGTCTTTGGGAAAGAGCCTCCACGCATGGGTTCGATCAGTCGGACTGAGGATGCACATGGATTATCAAAGACAACATAGGATTTTTGACTCTCGAGAACGCATGAGTGTTTATCTGCAGGGGTTGGGTTGGTCATACTATCTTGGCCTCCGTACGCGTTCAGGACATCGGGTAGAATGGAGGAGGAACCCTTTTCACAGCTCACCCTGGCCATTTTATTCACATGCGCCAGGGTTGACACTTGTCACCCATGGAACTACATGCATTCCACTAGCACGCATCACCCTTGTATGTCCTCCCCTTGCCAAAAACTTAGGATAAAACATAAAATGCACATGTCATTTTGGAATAATATTAAAATATTATTCCCAGGCTTAATCCCCCTAGGCTTAGCCCCTAGGCTCAACACTTAGCCCCTTTCCCACCTTCCAGCCCCTAGTTCCTTACCTTCTTTGTGGAAGCTCAGTCCCCCTTCTTTCATTCATCGTGGTCGGTCTGCACCTGGCAGTGTTTACAATTTTATTAAATGTTCTACATACATACAAGTACAAAATCAGGCCCTTGGCCTCCAACCCTTAGGCTCCCTAGCCTAAAAAACACATAAGCCACCAACTTATAAAAAACTTGGCTCACCAACCTATAAAACATAGTTACAATTTCTTTCAGAACATGGTTTGCAATGGGGCTCGGCCTTGGGGACACTACAAGCCCCCTCCCCTTATTTTTGCACTGTCATCAGTGCAACTTACACTGTCTTTGCAAGCCTTTCAAAATTTTCAAAAAGATGCAGGTACTCTACCTGCATAACCTCTTCATGCTCCCATGTCGTGTCCTCAGAACTGTACTAGGTCCACTAGACCTTTACAAGTTCTATGGCTCGATTCCAGAGCTGTTTGCTTTTCTTGTCCAATATGCGCATAGGATGCACTTGCAAGACACCTTTTGGTTCCACCTGAACCAAATTCCAATCGATAACATGATTAGCATCAGGTACATATTTCTTAAGTAGTGAAACATGAAACACATTATGTACAGTCATAGATGCAGGTAATGCAAGCATGTATGCAATTGGCCCAATCCTTTCCAGGATCTCAAATGGCCCACAAAATCTTACTGCCAATTTGGCACAAATTCCCAACCTCAGGGAACTTCTGTTAGTTTTCACTTTCAGGAAAACATGGTCACCCACTTTGAATTCTCTATGGGTTATGTTACTGTCAGCGTAAATTTTCTGCCTATCCCGGGCAACTTTCAAACTCCTTTTAATTTTTATCATTTGATCTTCCATCTCTTTGAGCAGTTCAGGCCCAACGACTACTCTATCAGCTGGATTATCCCAACTCACTAGAGTGTTGCACTTTCTTCCATAAAGTTCTTCGAATGGGCTCATCTTCAACGATGCATGATACCCATTATTGTAGGTGAATTCTACCAAATGTAGGTAGTAGTCCCACCTTGATGGTTTATCCATCACATACATTCTTAGTATGTCTTCTATTACCCTATTCACCCTCTCTGTCTGACCATCAGACTTAGGATGATATGTTGTACTGAAGTTCAAATTCGTTCCGAATCCTTTGAACAGTCCTTTCCAAAAATTTGAGGTGAATTTTGGGTCCCTATCAGACACAATTGTCTTAGGAATTCCATGCAAGCGTGCCACTTCTCTTAAGAAGATATCAGCAACATCTGCGGCCCTGTGAGTGGTTTTCAGTGGAATGAAATGGGCATCTTTAGTAAGCTTTTCCACCACCACCATGATTGAATCATGCTGCTTGCTTTTTCTGGGTAATCCTGTGATAAAATCCATTGTTACCACATCCCATTTCCATTCAGGAATGGATAAAGGTTGCAACAACCCTGTTGGGTGCCTGTGCTGAGCCTTAACCTTATGGCACTCCATACATTTGGCGATGTATTCAGTGATTTCCTTCTTCAGACCCAGCCAAAAATAATGGCTTTTGACTGCTACCATAGTTTTCTAATATCCAGGATGTCTAGCATAAGCCACATTATGCATCTCCTTTAGAATTTCCAGCTTCAATTCTCAGACATTGGGTACATACACTCTATTTTTATACAGAAGTAAACCATCAGTTCCCAAGGTGTAACTTTCCTTGGTCTGTGGTCTCTCACGCTACTGTAGCTTTGCTACAAGACCTCTGTACTGCAAATCAGTATTTGTAGCTTCCAAAATTCTATCTTTCATCTCAGACCGGTACATGCTAATGGTTGTAGCATGTAATTCATGCACTTTTCTACCGAGTGCATCAACTACCTTATTTTCCTTCCCTTTGATATGCTTGATATCAAAGTCATATTCGCACAGAAAATCTAGCCATCTGATTTTCCTGGCATTTAAATTTGGTTGATCAAATAAATACTTCAGACTGTTATGGTCTATTCTCAACTCGAATCTTTTTCCCATGAGGTAATGTCTCCATTTCCTCAAGGTGTGGACGATTGGTGCTAGCTCTAAATCATGAGTGGCATAATTCCTTTCATGCTCTCTCAGCTTTCGGGACTCATAACAAATTACAAATCCCTCTTGGTAGAGAACTCCTCCCAGCCCCTCCTTACACGCATCAGTGCACACTACATAATCCTTATTTGGATATGCAATCTTCAAGATTGGAGCACTGGTTAGCAGCTGCTTCAATCGCTGGAAATTGCTCTCACACTCTTCAGTCCACTGAAACTTCTTCTCCTTCCTTTGCAAGGAAGTGATAGGGTGAGCTATCTTTGAGAATCCAACTATAAACCTTCTGTAGTAGCTTGCCAAACCCATAAAAGATCTAACTTCTACCACATTCCTTGGCACTGGCCATTCTCGAATGGCCTCTACCTTTTCAAGATCCACAATGATCCCTTCTTCAGATATAATGTGTCCCAAGTAATGAATTTGCCTTTGATAAAATGAGCACTTTCTCAATTTTGAGTATAATTGGTGTTCTCTCAACACCTGTAACACAATTCTCAGGTGTTTCTCATGTTCTTCCTCTATCTTGGAATACACCAGGATATCATCCAGGAAGACTATGACAAACTTGTCCAAATAATCTCTGAACACTCCATTCATTAAGCACATGAAAACAACAGGCACATTTGACGATCCAACCGGCACCACTGTGAACTCATAATGACCATACCTTGTTCTAAAGGTAGTCTTGCTGATGTCCTCATCATTTATTCTCACTTGATGATATCCAGATCTAAGGTCTACTTTTGAGAATATTTTCGCATCCTTCAACTGATCAAAAAGATCATCGATCCTTGGCAAAGGATACTTGTTCTTGATATTTACCTTATTCAACTGTCGAAAATCAATGCACAGTCTTAGCATCCCATCTTTCTTCTTCACGAATAGGACTGGAGCTCCCCAAGGTGACATGCTTGGGTGAATGTATCCCTTCTTTAGTAGCTCTTCGAGCTGCAATTACAACTCTTTCAGCTCTGGTGTACTCATTCTATAAGGAGCCTTCGAAATTGGAGCTGCTCCCGGCATCAAATTTATAGAAAAATCAATGTCCCTCTTTGGAGGTAGTCCAGGTACCTCCTCAAATACATCCTTAAACTCTTTGAGTACCTCGTCATCTTCCAGATTTGAGACTACATCTTGGAATACTTCTTCCACCCGAGCTGCAAATAATTGATAGCCCTTCCGGTAACATTTCTTCAGCTGCATGGCTGAGATTTCCCTAATAGCCATGGCTCTGGGAATTCCTTGGACTATTACCTGATTTCCCTATTTGTCCAAACATGTAAATATCTTGTTACGACAGTCCAGAAGGGCATGGTGCTAGTCCAACCAGTCCATCCCAATTAAGCAATCATATGAGCCTAAAGGAAAAATGTTCAATTCAACCTTAGTGCTCATTCCTTTCATGTCTATTGAACAGGACGTAACCAATTCAATGACCTTCCTCTTGGTTCCTGTGGCTAATTGCACTAACCAAAACTTCTCATGTTTGCTTCTCATTAGATGTAAACTGTCCACCACTATAGGATCTACATAACTATGGCTAGCCCCTGAATCAATTAAAATAACAAGTGGTCGGTTGTTAATCATACCTTCCACTTCAATCATGTGCGATTGAAATTCTACTTGCTTGTTGTCCAGGGATGCGTAGATCCTCGGCATTCTGCTGCCCATATCTTCCACTGTTTCAACTTGCTGAATAGTATGAACAATCCTCGCTTTACCATTTTTATGGGGACAATCTTTATACTTGTGGTTTCCTTGACAGCCCCAACACTGAATGGGTGTCTGTCTCTATCTTTGTGCTCCCTCTTCAGTGATTCTTGGCTCTATAAATGATGGTTGTCCCTGAAGACTGTTTTTGAAAAAGGGAGGCCTGTTTCCCTTCTACCTTTGTTCTTTCTTAAACCTCTTCTGGTCATCCCAAGCCTTCCGAAAGGTAGGCTTTTCTCTTTGTTGTTCGTATAGACATTTCTCTCTTCTTATGGTTTCTTCCATGGTCTTAGGATCGTCATACTAAATCTTGTCACCAATGGAAGGTGGTAGTCCACTTAGATACCTCTGAATTTTGAAAGCCTTGTCTTTGATGAACATAACATACTTCAGAAGTTCTAGAAAAGTTCATCCATACTCATCAATGGTCATGTTGCCCAACTTGAGTTCAAAGAACTCCTTCATCTTTCTGTCATAATACCTTTTAGTCAGGTATTTCTTCTCGAAATACCTCTTAAAATCCTTCCAAGTGATCTCTTTCTCTCTGATGTGTTGCACCTGCACAAATTGATCCCACGACATGGATGCTTTTCCTTTCAGTTGATACATTACAATTCTTCCTTCTACATGGGTGGAATAATTCTGCAATTGGAAGTATTTCCTCATTCCAAGCAACCATGTCTCGGTATCTTCCTCCTTCTTATGTTCTCCATTGAATGTTGGAGCTTAATCTTGTTCATCTCCCCTTTCAATTCATCCTTTCCAGATTTTCGGTGCTTTCTGGTAGGGGACGAGCTTGAACTACTGTGTGTTTCCTTGCCAAAATTCTTCGGGGAGAGATGGTAATGTCTGTTACCACTCCTCGATATTCTTCTCCTCTCAGGGGTTCTGACACTTCTTGTTCTGCTTGTGTCACTCTCTTTTTCCAATTTCTTTTCTATTCTTTCTAGGCTCTTCAACATTTTTAAGTTGAATTCACCCTGTCGATCCCTGATTTTCATGAGCTTTCGACTATCAGCTAGGTGAGCCTGGGCATCTTTCTGCAATCTTTCGATGAGTTTCATAATATGTTCTTCCTTATCCATCTCTTTGCCATGCCCATTAGAGTTCAATCCTTCCACTTCCACATTGACATCCTTTCCTTCTTGTTCGTCCTCTGTTTCGGGGGTAATCTGCACTTTTTCCCACTCCATACTCGGCGTTGGTTAATTGGAATTATGACTCTTGTTGAACTCTGCACATGCACTGTGCAATTCAATTCGAAGTTTGTCAGGCCATTAAAGCTTCACGAACAATCCACAACATTTATAATCCAATACGAACAAGAACAAAGACATTTTGATTCAAATAAGTTTTCTGAGCTCTCGTTCGACTTTGCAAATTTCATGCGATGCGGGTATGGCTCCCTCCTCGCTAGCGTCTACTACACATGATCGTAGTCTAGGGATAAGTGCTAGCACTCCTTTGTTATTCACACCTTCACGAGTTTTGGCGTCCAACCCTGGCACCTCCCTTTCGCGAAACCCCGAGAAGCAATGTTGACTTTTCTCTTCACGTTCTCGCTACTCATGACTTCACGAGTTTCAATGTCGAGCTCCCATGCTCTTATCTCATGAATCCTTAAAATCACGAATTACTTTATTCTCCGGGCCCACAGCACAACTGTCACCCTTCACCACCATGGCACATGGTACATTCAGGAGGGTCCATGTCACCTTCGGTGATATCATCGGGTCCCACCGCTCTCACCTGTCTTCTCAACTCACTGGCACGTGGTATGAATTCGTGTGCCCACATCCATTCCAAGCAAGGAATCCAATGGTCATATCCCCTCCTCATATCAATGGTGTATATCTTTTCAGCATTTCAAGGTTTTGGGAATTGGGAGTTCGTGCACCCCCACATCTCGAACTTCCATCTACCGAAATCCCGAAGTCACTGTTTACTAAGCTACTTGATCCAACAGTCAAGTTCTTCTCCCCATGATCTATGGTGTAGATATTTTTGACATTTCGGGGTTTCGAAGGTGTTCACCTCTCCTCACTTCCCATCTCCCAAAATGATGATTTCTTCCTGGACAATCAATGGTCCAGATCTCGCTTAGATCGACGGTTTTGATCCAAACGTGAATTCACGTTTCATGAATCTTCACAAACTCACCCTTTGATCATTTCAAGTTACGAGTCAGCGAAAGGCTGATCACCCTCCACGCATTCTTTCTGATGTACAGTCCTGACTAATTTGGAATTTCGCGTATCATGATTTCCACACTCCTGTGCAACTCCAAAGGGCTTTAAACCCTGCGCACACTTCCTAAATATGATGGTCACAAGGGTTCACCTTCCCTCCCGAACAGATCCTAAGGTTCTAACACTATTGGTGTGGAGACCTATCTCCCCGTGGCCATAGACCACACCAACTGCGGTTTCACACGTCGTTAAACCTCCTGAGCTTAAAAACTTGTCAAGTAACTTCTTGACACTTCAGAGCAAACCAAGGTCTGAAATTGGCCTTTCAGACCCAATTTCCCTCGCACTCTCGGTCCAAAGTCTGCTCCATAGGCCCATCTAGGCTCAGTGTCGAAACCTTGGCTCTGATACCAAACTATAGCGCACCTTTTTTGGCTACCAAGGCTTAAATGCTCTTAAAAGAAATATATAAAACCACTTTGTACATAACTAATACAGGTATTATAGAATCCACATGCATTTAAACAAATAAACACATTTAAGATCAGAGTAAAACATATTATTTACTGCTATAATTTAACAATCAATAGAGTTTCATATTAATTCATATACACAGCGGAAATCATGATAACATAAGCAACAGATTCATGAAAAACATGATTAAAGCATAATCATATACTTATCTTTTAACAATGGTAGAATTCACCAACCAAGTGCAGGCCTTCCATGAACCTCCCAGCCTTAGACCGCACTGCTCATGAGATCAGCAGTGGGTCACCCCCGAGCTGGGACTAAGCTCCACCCTAAGGCAAGGAATCCTAGGATAGGTTGAGGTTACAGGAAAAATAGCATAGAAAATCTAGAAGGATTCTTCCCAAGATTCCATCTTACGCCCACTACTACCAGAATCTCATTCCCCACATGCCTGTTCTGCCTGGGAGTATACACCTTCACAAGCACAGTCCATCGGTGCTAACCTCCCTCTCTAGGTCTCAGTAATAGGCTGGATCAAGAAGTCTCAGAGCACAAAGCTGGTGCTGGACACTCTCTGTAAGAAACCTCTTCCAACAACAACCACCTCTCTCACCTAGAGAGATCACACACAGGATTAATCACAACTTGCACTGGCCATCAAGCCACGCAAAGTCTAGCTCTGCGTGGTCACCTTAGCCAACCGAGAATATAAACACAACCTCTCAAACAGGCTCAACAATGGCTCAAGGCCTCACAGTGATTGTTCATGGGAATGCATGATGAGTAATTCCCGTAGGGGTCAACATAGACTCCACGACTCAGAACGAAGGTGAAACTGGTTCTTTAGAAACAAACACAGGCTTCTTGGCTCACATAATAGAGGTGTACAAGGATTTATAGAGCCAAACATAGGCTTTCCAACTGGTTCAACAATGGTGGAATGGTTCAGGGTCACGGCTTCAGGACAGAGCCTCCATGCATGGGTTTGATCAGTCGGGCTGAGGATGCACACGGATTATCAAAGACAACATGGGATTTTCGACTCTCAGGAACGCACGAGGATTTTTCTACAGGGGTCGGGTTGGTCATACTATCCCGGCCTCCGTACACGTTCAGGCCATTGGGTAGAATGGAGGAGGAACCCTTTTCATGACTCACCCAGGCCGTTTTATTCGCATGCGCCAGGGTTGACACTTGTCACCCATGGAACTGCATGCGTTCCACCAACACACATCACCCTTGTACATCCTCCCCTTGCCAGAAACTTAGGATAAAGCATAAAATTCACATATCTTTTTGGAATAATATTAAAATATTATTCCCAGGCTTAAGCCCCCTAGGATTAGCCCCTAGGCTCAACACTTAGCCCCTTTCCCACCTTCCAGCCCCTAATTCCTTGCCTTCTCTATGGAATCTCAGTCCCCCTTCACTCATTCATCGTGGTCGGTCTACACCTGGCGGTGTTTACAATTTTATTAAATGTTTTGCATACATACAAGTACAAAATCAGGCCCTTGGCCTCCAACCCTTAGGCTCCCTGGCCTAACAAACACATAAGCCACCAGCTTATAAAAAACTTAGCTCACCAGCCTATAAAACATAGTTACAATTTCTTTCAGAACATGGTTTGAAATGGCGCTTGGCCTTGGGGACACTACAATTAATATTATTTTAAGAGGCATCCCATAATAAGCGGGTTGGTTGGCATGTTGGTTAAAAACTCGAAGATATAACCCAAAGGTTATGGGTTGGATCCTCTAGATCTTCTGATTAATATTCTTCTGCAACCTCGACTTCATGAGAACTTTAGTCATCTTTTCCTCTTGATAAGAGTTTTCAAAATATTCACCAACTGAACTCTTGGATCTTATCACATCAATAGCTCGCAGATACATGTCAAAAATATCTCTGATACCACTTGATGCAAAAATACTTAGACACAACTTATTAATTTACCATATATACATGCAACATCTAACTTGATTCAAAATTAATTTCTTGATTGTGTTGAGGTGATTTGCACAAAAATGATGATGTGCTTCTTATCCAAAAACTCGTAAATTGACGATTAAGATAATTTAATGGACTCTATTTAATTCCACTTCTCAAAACAAGAAAATAAATTCTCCATTCAATTCCTTGCGAAATTCTGAGAAATTTGACTATAAAGTCAACCGAATTTCGAACTGGCTCAATTTCACCATCTTCGACATGCAAAACAATCCGCTCAAAGCTCATTAATGGAAATTTGGACTAAGACTTTTACAAATGACCTATAATCATAAAATAGACCTCAAATTCATGATCCTTGTAAAAAATCATGAAAAATGAGTATAAATTTTCCTATGTTTGGACAATATACCTCATGGAACACTTTACGAGACAACCATACTTGGTCTCTTCCTTTGCACACAAATCGAGACAATCCATATGACCTTTGAATCCATATCCTTCATTTGGATTCATTCCATATTGGGATCTGTGCCCACCTTGGAACATGTGCAGGTCTTGGGATCCGTGCCCATATATAGGCCGTGAGCCCTCCAACCTCCATCCACACTATTTTGCAACTTAATACTATTTTTAGAGGCATTCCGTAATAAGCGGGTTGGTTGGCGTGTTGGTTAAAAAATCCGAGATATAACCTGGAGGTTTCGGGTTATATCCTCCACTATGTGCATATATTATTTTTATGGTTTTATATAGTATAGACATATACTATATATATATATATATATATATATATATATGGTGTTAAAACCCGTTGGTATATTTGTTATCTCCTGAGCAATTTTAATACATGGTCATATTTACATTACATACAATTGAGAGCTATGGGTCGAGGGCTTAGGCCCTTGACCCTTTTTCCCTCCAATTAAAACTTTCATCACCTTTAAATAAAATTTTCTCCATACATATTTTAAGTCACAAGTGATGGAGCGATGGTAATGGAGGTTTTTTTAATCTTTGGGAGGTTATGGAGGTCATAGGTTTTACCCCCATCGAATCCATCATTTTAATAATCCATACCAACATAGGCCAATGGGAGGTCACCACATGGAGGCATCTTAATGGGTATCCCTTTCCATGTGTCAACATATAATTGGACCACATAATCTGTACGGTCTGCCAACACATCTACCCAGTCACTATACGGTCGACTGACGTGGCAACTTGGGGTGTGGCCACATCATATCCATATGATTGTATGGATGTGTGACATGTCACCCTTGCAGTGGTGACACACATCACCCTTTTATCCCCTTTGACTTTGACTTTGACCTATTTGACTTGAACTTTGACTAGCCATAACTTTTTCATACTAAATCCATTTGACTTGTCGTTTGTGCCATTGGAAAGTTGTCGACAAAATATATCAATTGATGTCATTTTCAAGATAATTTGGGATGGTCAAAGTTTGAGATTTTATGGATCCTCTGGGACCTCTGTGAGAATTTCATATCCTACTAGACCTTTGTGAGAGTTCCTTAGATCCTCCTAGATCAAAGGATGAAATATTATGGGTAGAAATTTCCCTTGGAATGCCTCTTATTTCCTTTTATTTTCCATCCTAGTTTATGCAATCAATTTTTTTGTTGTAGAAGTTAAGTTTAGCTCAATATTATTCCAAACAATTTATTCTATTGAGGACATTATAGCAACCAAGTGGAAAAATATTGAAGTTTTCCTATGAAAAGAGTCCACCATTTTAGTGACCTTTCTCTTGGTTCCAATGGATTTCTGAATTAGTCATGGCTTACTATGATTGAATTTCTTAAACACACAAGTTTCAACACTTTAAGGGTAACATAGCTATGACTAGATCCTATATCAATTAAAATGGAAATGAATTTCTTTGCAATTTTACCTTCAAATTCAACCACACCTTATTAGTGATATGCCTAGAAGTATATCAATGCTACATAAGTTTTAGGAATGGTTCATAACACATCATTCTCCATAGGAGCCTCTTAGATGTTGTGAAACACCTTGGTTTTCCCACTTTGATGAGGGATATTTTGGTATGGGTTTTCTTCTCCATAACCACGACATTGAATTGGTTACCTTAGCATATTTCCCAAAAAATATATTGGCTTTGTTCTACTTTGAGCTAGCTGATTTTTCTACAAGGTCCTTGCATAGTTTCTAAAGTGATGATGCTTGAACCCTTGAACCTAGTGAAATGGTAAAAATTTTCCCATGTTGTAATTTCCTTTATATGTTTGTCAAACTTTGAACTATGGTTGCATTGATTTGACTCTATTGTCCTTTTATATTTGATTAACCTATCATTGTTTTCTCTGCAACTTTTATTCCCACCCTCGAGCTCCGCATGGTCTCTATAATATTTGGAGGTCTCTCGATTTATACATCCATTTGACTTTATTTTTGCATTCCTTTCATGCAATGTTTTACCTATGTCGCCTACTTCATAAACGTAGGGATTTTTTTCATCTTCCATGACGATAATTTCTCAATCCACCCAAGATGAAGGATATCCCCTCTTAACTATTTTGAAAACCCAAAGTGATTTTGGTGTACGATGAACCTTTAGTTATGTTCCCTTCTGCAAAATCTTTCTAATAAATATGAATTTTATTAAAACATATATCAAAATTAAAAGTTATAAAGTCTAGAAGATAATTGTTTGATCTGTCTTTGAAATTTTGTTGCAGAAACCTTAGTATTGAGATTGAACTGCAATAAATGTGCAGAACAATATTTCTATTTGATAATAATGATAACATAAAAACAATCCCCTCTATTTTGTTATGATTTTAGAATATTCTTCTCATAATCAAATGTAATCAAATCAAAATCCCTTCTCCCCATTTCCATATATTAACACAAGGAAATTTTTCACGGGGTTTAAAAATATCTAGGGAAACTGTAGGGGTCAAGGTGGTGATAGGTGTGAAGTTTTCACAATGAACCTAGCTAGTAGAAAATTAACACACAAATCTTGCGAGAGAGAAGAGCAGAGAGTAGAATTGAGAGAAAACAATGAATTGTATTAACTATTGAGTAAAATGGTAAAATACACATGATATACTCTACATGGATAAGTGAAGTTGTTATAGTAGTGATATAGAGAGATATAGACACTCACTGATAAAAACTGAAGTAATATGACACCTAGTCCTAGTTAACTGATCCATGCAATCATTAGTTAACCGAGTCACATGTGTGGAAGTGAGAGAAACACATGAAACTACTGGGGATAAAATTGAGGTTTTCATGCATGAGTGGCTTCCACTAGTTTAATTGTGTGTAACTGAATCTAAACTGAAGAGGACCACCCTATTTTGTAGGGTAATATTCTCTAGAGAGAATACTCTCATCTAAGGAATCATTCTCATCATTGGACTATCAACCTTAGTTTTGTAGGGGAATATTCTTTAGAGAGAATATTCTCATCTAAGGAAGCATTCTCAACATTGGACTATCAACCTTAGGAAAATAATTACTTAGGTGAGTGTGTAATATCTCCAACACCCCCCCTAAATACTACAAGGGTGTAAATGATGATTGGGTGTTGAAAACCAAGGCCATGTTATGTACCCATTATACAATGCATCTAAGAATGAAACAATGAAAAAATAAAGGAAAGAGGGAAAACATAATGGGAACCCCCCCCTCAAAGTATAATGCATCAAAAAAGAAGAAGGAACAAAAGTAGTTTCTAAGAAACTGTGTCCTTCACTCCAAGACGATCACACAGGAAGTGGAAATTCTGCTTAGTAAATTTCTTGGTGAAGATGTCTGCAGTCTATTTAGTGGATGGACAATACCGCAAATTGATGATCCTTTCATATACCATCTCTCTGATGTAATGCATATGGATCTCAATGTGTTTCGTCCACTGTCACTGCATTAGTTCTCTATAGAACTTGAGAGTACTATTATTTTCACACCAAATGATAGTCAAATGATGAAACTAGATTCCAAGCTCGGCGAGGAATTTCTGAAGCCAAAGTGCCTGAATAGTGATGTTGACTGCTCCTTTGTACTCAACTTATGATGATGATAGAGAAATAGTGGACTGTGTTTTTCTCGACCAATAGATGGGACCAAACCTAAAATAAGCATGCACCTAGGTATTTATCAATCCCTTCAAAATATGGGCTCTAGACTTCATAGGATCAATATATCCCACATCAAGGAATAAAATGCACATCTTAGTTTGTATAGATTATGTAACCAAATGGGTAAAAGAAAAATCTCTTTATCAAGCTAGTGAAAAATATGTTCTTGATTTTCTTTATGAATATATTTTTACCCTTTTTGGTGTTCCAAGAGAGATTGTGATGGATTAGGGAGAACAATTCATGTTAAATATGATGTGATCCATCACACAAAAATATCAAATAATGCATCACAAATCTTCTCCATATCATCGCTAGGATAACAAACAAGTAGAATCCACCAACAAAGTGATAGAGGCCATTTTTATCAAAACCATATAGTTGCATCATAAGGACTATGAAGATAGACTTCTGAAGGAACATTGGGCCCACAATACTACATGGATAAGAACCACTAGATTCACCCCCTATGAATTGGTATATCGAAAGAAATTTCTCCTACCCATTGAATTCCAAATAAAGACTTTCAGAAAAACAATGCAACTAAGTTTATATTTGATAGAGGATTATAAGAAAAGGCTGGCACATTTGAATGATTTGGATGGAATCTGACAGAATTCCATCCAACATACCATTCTTTTTCAGGAAGAGTGGGCCAAGTGGAATGAAAAATTCATTAGAAATAAGGTCTTTAAACTTGGTGACTGAGCTCTCCTCTTCGATTCCAGATTCATGAACTTCAGGGGTAAGCTCTCTATGCGATGGCTATGACCATATGAGTTTTATACCATCTTCGATAATTGCTCTGTGAGAATCAAAACAATAGATGCATATCACATCTCCTTTATGGTGAATGGACACCAGTTAAGATTGTACCACAAACCCATTTCCAAGGAAAATTGTGTTCAATATATGTTATAGTAGTTAGAGATGGAGGTTGTGAATAGGGGGTCTCTTTCCCTATCTTTAACCTCTACTTTAGTTTTCTCCCAAATTTTTGGGTGTGTATATATGTATATGTAAAAGAAAAAATAAGAAAAAAAATAATAAAAAGAAAAAATAAATAACAAAAGATAAAGGTAAAAAAAAATTCTAGTTATACAAATAAACTTGGTTGCATATATAGACATGGACTTGCTTCAAATCCAGGTTACTGGCGGGCAAGTAGAAAATAAAATTTGGCATACATTTGTTGGTTCTACTTCCTATTCTTCAAATCATTATGTTTTCTCTCGTGTTATATTATGGGGGATTCATTAAGACCCTCTTAACAAACTTTGCCCCATTGACTCCAACACATTATCTGGGGTCAAAATTAGAGATTTTTCATGGTACCTAGGGGATTACATACATTATGTAAATGTGTTGAGCCTGCAAAGAATATATCTAGCTAGAAAAATACCACACACATTTGCAGAGAGAAATTGAGAAAGAAGAAGCAAGAGAGAAAAAATGGAAGAATTATCATTAATCGTAATGAATAATGAATAATTTAGACATGATATACTCTATATAACTCAACCAATTCACACTAAAGGGGAATTCAATGTGCCATAGTGGTGGTATAGAGTGATATGGACACACACCAACATTTACGAGAGTGAACTGCCACCTAGTCTAGTCTTTCGAGCAGTTACGAGAGTGAACTGCCACCTAGATGAGTTAACTAGTCTACCAGTCTTCAGTTAACTGACTAAAACATAGTGAAGTGAGGAGGAGATCATGGAATCATGGGTAATGCACTAGTATAGTGATGATCCCAATGACAATGTGCATTAGCTGGTGATTATCCCAATTTTTCATGGTGACAAAACCAATGTAGCATCTAGACTCCACTCAACTAGTCAAGCTGAAGTGAAAACTGAAGAGGATATTCTCCCTAGAGGATTATTATTCCTGAAATACAGGAGACTATATAATGAATAATAAACAAGGAAAAATATTAGGAAAAATAAATCCTAGGTGTTTGTGAAGTATTATCCAACACCCCCCTGAACATCACTATGGTGAAAATAAAGAATTGGTCCCAGCAATGAGGCCATGTTAGGTACCCAAATACAAAAGACACACTAAAATAAAATGATGAAAGAGGGAAAACCTCATGGGAAACCTCCCCAATCAAGGTACACTGTATGTAAAAAGAAGAACTGACAGTTGCTAGTCAATTGTGTCCTTCACTCCAAGACGACTTCGCAGAGAATGGAACTTCTGCTCAGTGAAGGTCTTAGTGAAGATGTCTGCCATATGTTTTGCTGAAGGAATTAAATGTAGGTCTATGATCCCCTTGTGTAATAATTCTTGGATGTGTTTTTTGGGCAAAGGCCCATTTTGGGGAAAATACCATTTTTGGAGAGAAAAACACGAAGTGGAAAAAAGGTAGCTGGAAGGAAAAGAAACATGCACGAGGGAAGCATGTGAGATACACATGTGAGGGAGACATAAATACATTAGGGTTAGGGATTTTTTAAGATATTTTAATGGATGATAAGCCAAGAATATGTATAAGTAGTACCTAGGAGGTCTAGGGGAGGGAGACAAAGAGAGAGAGTGAGAAAGGATAGAACTGAAACGTTATGTGCCTTGATCTCGAGGGGTAGATTGCAAACTAATGAGTTAGAGAAGAGTTGATCAACTTGATATCGAGGATATATTGAAATATGAGGAGCCTGGTGTGATCTAGTTAGCCTCACATGGATTAGGAAGCCTGTTGATATTGTAATATCCAAGTCTGTAAATGTGCGCAGCGCGATATATTGATGAGATATAATAAAAGAGAATAAGAGAAAAATATTTTTGGACATAGCCCAGGAGGGGGTGAACCACGGTAAAAATTGTGTTATGTGATTGAATGTTATGCATCTCCATTGTTGCTAATGTTTAAATGCTAGATAAATGAATGAAAAAACTAGTTAGATCTGATATTTCACATGCATGAGTAAGAGAGTCTGATTAATTAATATGTTAGACTAAATAAATGAATATCACAAGGTAAAATCATAGATCCCCAATTATTCCTAGGCTACAAGCGTCTGAGTATTTCATCCACCCATAGAACTATCTCAGGTGAGACTACGCAGTGCACCGTGTGTACTGTGCTTCCTTCTGATTTACTAGGGGGCGATAGTTTTAGAGGGATTTTGTTTGAAGCTTGTTAAATCTGAACCTAGGTAAACTTATGAAAGTAAGGTAATATTAGAGTAGATAAATTAATTAAACCAACAAATGGTTCCATTTACGGTTGGAACAGAATGGGATTGAGTGGATAGGATATGCTGTAAAAGCATAAAAAGAATGTCAGATCTAGCGACAAAACGTTTAAAGAATGAGAACATAAACATGGATGTGGAGACCGTGGGACCCAACGAAGGTAGATATCGAGAGATGGTTGAAAAAAAAGAAGTCGGGGTTTGCGCAGAAAGATAACATAAACCCGAAGTTAACATTGCACAAATATCTGGACAAGTACTTATTCAACGACTTGCATGAGGTATTTTTCTATGATTTCCCACATGTGTTTCATGAGTGGATATTGAGGTTGAAATAAAACCACCATACAAATCGAATAAGACAGATTGAGTGGAATCCTATGGAGATCATGAAGTTACAAAAATTTGACAATAAATTTATGTGTGCAATAGATTTCTGGTTAGACAACATTGTTGCAAGATTTATCATGGAATTTGCAGTAGATACTGTGAAGTCTTACAACACAATAGAGAAAGAGTTCCTTAAGGGACCTCGAGGTAGGTATATCAGATCGTTATATACTTCCATTAATATATTACTATATAACAAGGGTTTAATGACAATGGGCTTAGACAACTAAGCTTCCCTACATGCATGGGGGAAGGGGGGAAACACTGACAAGAGACAAGGAAATGGAGGAAGAAATGGATAGAGGAAATAAGGAGGAGGCCTTGGATCCAATCATGATGGAGGAATACCAGATCAAGAAGATCATGGAAACAACTGGAAGAACACGCAGTGGAGCACCCTACCATTATAAGATGAACAACAAGAAGAGAGCCATAGCCGCGAGGGAAGGCTTGGAAGGTGATGATGAAGAGGTAGAGGATCTCTGGGTTGTGGATAAGATAGAGGAAAAACTGTGCATGAAATATGAAAGGAGGACAAGAGGTCCAAGAGAAGGAACTGAAAGTAACACTCCTATCCATATCAGTGTCAATGTGGAACCCATAAACCCATGTGTGACTAATACACCAATAAGAACACCACCATTTAGAAAACCCAATTTCAGAAGGAAGACAACAAGAAGTACATGTAGTCAAGGAGAAACAACTATAGGATCCAGTTCAGGAAGTGGTAGCCAAGTATCTACACCGTGCAGAGGTAGTAGTTGAACATTCAGGATGGCAAGACATGATCCCACCATCAGATTACCATAATTCAAGGGAGAGGCATTGAAGGACCCTGAGAAGCACTTGTTCATTTTAAAAAAAATTGGGAAGAAAAATAGATCACATATGAGGACACTAAAATTGCGCAGTTAGCCATCATGCTAAGAGACCACACACTGGATTGGCACATGAGCTTAGCTACAAACAATCCACCAGGAACAACAAGAACGATTGTGGATATCAAGAAGCTATTGATAAATGAATTTCAGAATCCTTGCTCAGAGGATCGATACATGAATGAGATAATAGAGATCAGACAAAAACTAGGAGAATATGTGTGGGATATTGACCAAATATTCAAACGATTGAAGGGAACGATAAAGTATGTCATGATAGACATGAAACATAGGGATCTATTTGTCAAATCGCTTCTACCACATTTGAAATACCATTTGAGACAACAGAAGTTTCAAACCTGGGCAAAGGATCTACAAGCATCCCTACAACTGGAATAGAACCAATATCAGAAGACAGATCCATCCATAGAGGAGATAAAGGAGGATCTGAAGAACTTAACATTTCATATAAACTAGAATAGGGGTAAGGACAAAAGAGAAGTTGTTTGGTGTACCACATGTAGGACAGAAGGACACCCCAAGAATGAATTCCCAACAGTCACGCAATACATGGCAATAGGATTTCCAAACCCTTTTCCATCTGGAGGAATATGGTGTGATATCTATAAGACACAAGGGCATGATCGATATCACTTTCCAATGATGAAAAAATACCATACGATGCCTAAGAGTTCATATTTCAACTTTTGCAAGTCAGTAGGCCATGATGAAAAAGATTGCAGGACAATAGAGCTGGTGAGGGAACAAACATTAGATACCTATAGGGTGCAGGAAGAGATGGTGACAGTGCAATTTGCACCATATTTTAACCAAGTAACAACCCAATATAACATTGTTCCACAACAATATAACACTACACAACCAAAGTACAATACCGCGCAACCATAGTATGATCTTGGGAAATATAACCAGGCACCCTAGTACAACACACTGCGAGGAAATAGAGTTGGCTACAGAGGTGGAGGTCGAGGAAGAGGAGGCTTTGGAAGAGGCAGAGGACTGGTGTTATGTCATAACTATGAAAAAATAGTACATTATGAAAGAGAATGTCCACTTCCACCTACAACATGTATGTATTGTCATGCATCAGATCATGACATAGAAGACTGTCCGACACTATTGGGGATGATCCATGAAAAGATAAATCAGAACAATCCTAATGTTTAGTGGATTTCTGCAGAAGCAAGGGAGGATGGAAGAAATATCAACATAGTTACGCATGGAGGAGCTAAGATAGGAAATGATGCAATAAGACAATATCCAACACAACACCAATGGGTGAAGAAGAATGTCGAATCACATATGCAGTTTGATGCGCATAATGAAAAAGGGATATTCAAGCAAGCTAGACAATAATTCTTGAAGCCATAAATTGCATATACATCAAATTCACAACATACTCAAGACATACCAACGTATGAGATGCCTTCATCACTAGATCATGCTAATGGAGCACAAACTCTAGGGAAAGCAAGTACCATAAAGGATTTTATGTAATCCTGTGTTAAGCTATTAAATTACCAATCATCTGTAAAAATTTTGCAAAATATGCTAGAAATTTTTAACTTAGAGGCAGAGGGGAAATTAGAACAAAAAAAAATCAATCACCTTCATACACGGAGGAGGACAAGTAGGGAATTCAGATTAAATGATAACATTGGATATTTCAATATGGGGGACATCATACTGGATTTAGGCTATGAGGTGAATGTGTTACCCAATAAGACATGGAAATGTATCAGAGAGCCCACATTAGGATATTCACTTGTTCAACTAAAACTATAAAATCAACATAGAGTTATACTAATTGAAAGGCTAAAGGGTGTAACAGTAGATCTAGATGGAGTGCGCACTAAGGCAAACATTAAAGTAATAGAAATAGTGGATGCCACAACACCATATCCAAAACTTCTTGGAATGGATTGGGTGTTTGAAAATCAGGCCATAATCAATTTGAATACGAGGAAGATGACATTTGAGTCAGGAGTGTACAGATTCATTGTGCCACTAGACCCATCAAAAGGAGAAAGGTTTGTAGAGCCCACTTGTTTAGACCTGGAGGAAATTAACCAACTGTACAGAACCACCATGCGAGAAGAAGATTATGTGAATCCAGCTATAGATGGGTTACTCAGTTGGAAAAGTATCACATAATGCACTTCATATTTAGATACAGGGTTGGAAAATGGGCAGTAGAGATTACATGAAGTCTCCACAAAAAGATGCACAAGAATAGACTGTGCAGTAACATGGGTAGGTACAGAGATAAGAGAACCTCCTAGCATTCGTGGGGTGAACGACTTAGAAGAATTCCTAACAAGATATGAATATGAAGTGTTACCAAATCAGAGGCTCTTAGCTCTAGATATAGCACTCAAGGAAACACTTGTAATATTGTGGGGTGCACACAAAGAGACCGTTAAGGACTGATACCAATGCAAATGATTACTGCACATTAGATTCGATGCAGAGCAGAAGAGAAAAATAATGCAGAGATATGATGGAAAGGGGTCACCTATGGAACACTTGGATAAGTGAAGAACATTATGGATGATGAAACCACCAGAGGAATGGCCTCATCACTTTATTCATACACTAGAAGGAATCCCAGAAAACTAGTATGTGGACCAGGAACTACGCAGAGAAACTATAAAGTGGAAAATATTACAAAATAATTTTACAGTAACTTTCTCATTTGAACATGAGAACCCCAACATAGATTCAACACTCAAACAAATCAAAGGGGTAATATTCATTCAATAACCATAGGTTGAAATCATAATAGAGTATCAACAACAGAACAAATGGACAATAAAGGAACTTCTGTCATGCTACTATGTGTGAAAAGAAGCACCAGATGAAGATGACCTGGGCAACATTCAGATTACAGAAGATGAAGGTGAAAGAGAGGTGGAAATCCCACCTATGGAATCATAAGTTTTTGCTGCACCGATCAAGGTGAAGAAAGTAAACAATGGGACAATCGAGAATCCCAAAATGGCCAGCATTGGAGATTACTGGGATGAGGAAACAGTAGAAAGCATAACATAGTTACTGTGCGAGTACAATGACATGTTCCCAAAAAACTTTAAAGAGATGAAAGTCATATAAGAATAGATAGGAGAGATGAAGATACCTCTCAAATATGAGGTTGGATCAGTTAGACAATGACCATATAGACTGAATCGAATATATAAGAAGAAAGTAAAAGCAGAAATTGACAGGATGTTGGAGGCTAGAATCATAGAACCATTTGAGGAATATGAATGGGTAAGCCCTATGGTAGTTTAGGAGAAGAATTAGGGTGGAATAAGGATATTTTTTGACTTGATGAATTTGAATTATGCTTTCTTACATGGCCCTTTTCCTACTCATTTCACATATGAAGAATTAGAGAATGTAAGAGGCCAGGAAGCATACTCATTCACAGATGGATTCTCAGAATACCATCAGATCAAGATAGCTCCAGAAGACAGGTACAAGACCACTTTTTCCATAGAATGGAGGTCCTACTAGTACTCAGTCATGCCTTTTGGACTGAAGAATGCACCAGCAATATTCTCAAGAGTAGTCATAACTACTTTTAAAGAATTCATCCATCAGTTTTTAGAAGTATACCTGGATGATTGGACAATATACAATCTGTTGAAGGACTATTATGGGTGGGAAATCCCTCCTACAGACTAGCACTAAGGGTTTTTATCATGCATGCAGAAATGTCCTAAAGATTCTTACTTCTTACCATCATCCCATGCCTAAACCCCCATTACTCATATGTAAATACAAGGCTCAATAGATTAAGTTGATGTACCTTATTTTTCATGTTTGATGTTGATCCCTTTTCATGCTTGGTCGTTCTTTGACTACAACTCTCCCCCCAATGTTGACCTGCATTCACAAAAGACAAAAAAAGAACTCCACATGCATCTGATCTATGAACTAATGGGTTAGAGATTTAATCAATCGTACAATCAATATTCAAATAATGACAATCTCATATGGCGGGATGGGAAAAGCAATTCTTTTATTAACTTCACAATGATACCTTACAATGATAAAGTCGGCTACTACTCCTCGATCCTGGTCCTAGGATATTCTTCCACCATCTTCCAATTTCTTTGCTCTATACTTCTCTTTGCACAAGGATGGCTAAAGTTTGGGACAAAGGGAATGCTCAATCGGGTATAGTTTCTTTACTATGATTTTCCTCCTTTCAAATGGGATTCCTACCCATTCTTTTATAGGTTAGAAGGAGCTAGGTATTTGGTTGAATGACCGACCATGCATGGCTAAAAGGTTTAGTTAACTTACCCAAAGCTGTGTGTTCCATCAGAAACTTTCCTTTTTTCGTGCTTTTGTAGGTACACGCGGGTTGTTGGGTCAACTAGCATGTACACGCATGCAGTAATGGAGCAGGGCATGTGGGGATTTATAAAAGGGGTTTTTAAGAAGATTTGTTCAGAAGTGTTTTGAAAAATAAGGAATCTGAGATGGCCTGATGCCAGGTAAACATGTCTAGTGCAAATTAGGGTTATAACAGATGCCCCCTAATGTGTGAGGTTAGAAGAGCATCTAATGGCCGAAATACATTAACAATCTTCACCAACATTCCAAACAAGTGAGTCAAGGGACAAGAAATTGGGAGGTGCCATCTGCAAAATAATAATTGTCTCATTGAGGCAGGCATACCCATGCTCGGGATGAAATAAAATCATGGCTACCAATCAAATAAACTGTAGATCCATGTCATATAAGTATATAAAGTGTAGCCAAGAGAAATACACAATGGAGCTACATCTCGAAATCAGAAAGATATACATGTAGAGTATCCATCTTCTAGAAGCCGATAAGGCCTAATGGCCGGAGATGAGGTCATCAGAGCTTGAGCAACAACTTTAAAATATTTAAAACTCGGGTAGGAGTGTAATATGAGTGTACAACTTCACTACCTAGAGGTCTTCGATGGCTCGTCGGTCATGGACTAGAGAATATTGATGATTAGACTGAAGGCTTCATTGGTTTCGAACAAATACTTGATTGGACTTTGAGGATGGTCGGGCATGAGGTAAACAGACAAACTGCAGAGGGGCCGACTTAGTCTTGGTAAAAAATTCCCTTTGAGAATAGCACGACAAATGATGAGACTCGGGTAGCATGGCATTAACATAAGTTCACGAGGCAGAAGGCAATGCAAACTCTCCATATGTTTGGAAGAATAACCAAATGGAGGAGGACACAACTCAATGTAGCGAGAACAACTTCCTAAGGTCATATTAAAACCTAGGGCTTGACGAACAAACGAAAGGATGTGATTTGTCCAAGGGCGACTCATTGTGTTGCCAATCAAAAGAAAATACTTTTCCCTTCCTCTTTTTGGGGTATATTTGATTTCTCTTGTCTTTTTCAATAATTTTGGAAAGCTTGAAAAAGAATAAAAGAATGCTATGTTACAAAGGAGGAATGAGTGTCGCAAACATACTAGTTCCAAGCGCACAAAACACAGGGATGCTTAGGGAAAAGGGAAATATGCAGGAAAAGGACACTCAGGAAAAATCCTCTAGGGTCCAAAGGTGTCAAGATGTAGAGGCAACGTGCTACAAGGCTTGCATAGAAGGCATGCTTCAGATGGTTTAGTTGAGAGCAACATGGAGCCGGAAATAGACCAGATACACAGGTATGCAAATGCGATTAATAAGACACACAATGGTAACATCCTTCGATGTAAGTTTTACGAGCCCAGAGAAGGTAAGCTCGACGAATTTTCATATTTAGAGAGTCTGAGAAAACATAAAAGGAGACTCCAATGGGGTACCTTTCTCGAAGGTAGTCTAGTCAGTTCGAAAAAGGGGTAAACTAGCACCAACAAGACGTCTATTCAAAACCATTTTAATGAGTGTGACAAAGACAAGATCACTTGGCCATTTTTTCATTTTTAAGGAATCTGAAAAAAGATTAACTATGGACTCCATCATGAATGTTCTTCTGGACCATTTTAACAAGTGTGAAAGAATAAGGTCACTCGATGATCTTTTCAATTTTAGGGAGTCTGAAAAGAGCTTAACTATGGACTCCGTGGGGGTTCCTTTTTCGTAAATTTAGTCCCTTAGACCCGAAAAAGGGTTAAAATTATACCTGAGGGTACTCTTCTAGGGATTTTAAGCCTCTAGAGTATACCTTTGTTCATACAGTTGACCGTCTGGACCGAAAAAGGGGTAAACTACCACCGGATAGATGTGACTTCAAATTTCAGTTTAACGAGTGTGAAAGGCCACAAGATTGCTCGGCAATATTTTCATGTTTAGAGGGTCTAAAAAGGGATTAAAAGAAGACACGTTATGTTTTGGGTGTCTCGAGGGTGAGGTCAAGAGTGATAAGGAGTCATACAAATGAGTCTCAAACTCATAATCAAACAAAACAAAAAGGACTCCCGAGCCTACAATCATTAGTGACAGCATGGACACCATAATGCAACCAGGATCTACCTAGGCCATCCATGTTCCGGTAAGCTCTACCACCAAATAGTGACACTTCTAAAGTAGCAATGATGGTTCTGTGTCACAACTTGGTGGGATCGATCCTATGGTAGGGGGATAAAGACAACAAGATACAAAAGTAGGGGTGGAAACCTAACTTATATGCTCAAGTTGACCATCTGATATTTTTACCCATGAACCGTCAAAAGTGACAAAATTGTCCCGATACCTGAATGTAACCTTCCATAGAAACTCTTGAATCACTCTAAATGGGTTTCAGTTTAGAGAAAATGATAAGGGGGGCCAAAAAAGTGACAAAAAAGGGCCAAAAATTCTATAAATAGAAGTTGGCAGCTCATTATCATCATTGCTGATTTGGAAATTGACTCTGGAGCAAAACACCCCCTTTTATAAAATTGGTGATTACGGGAGCTACAGTGGACGAAATAACCATCCGTATGGACCAAGTAAGTATAAACTACCTCATCTTGCCTTTTAATTATTCATTTATGCATTTAATTTGGTTTTTTGGCGGGGCATCGACCTTTAAAAGGTTGGCCCTACGTCCACACAGGTTGTCTTATGACAGCCTGTGTGTACACTCACTTTGTTTGATGTCAGAGCGCGTGTACACATGACTATCATCATAACATCCCGCGTGGATGCTCCAATGAGTGAAAAAAAAGTTTTAAAAGCAAGGCCTAAACCTCTAAAAATTTTCCCATCTGTAGGATGTATATGGAATGGAGAGAAAGAGAGCACAAAGATATTATCGCACTAGTTGGGGGAGACCCTTACGCTATGGCGACATTTGCAATGTGGCTTGCTCAAGTTTTTTCTGTGTCCTTTCATGAGAGCACAACCTAGGTTATTGAATGCCTTGGTTGAATACTGGCACCCTGACGCAGAAGCTTTTATGTTAGAGGGGCAATCACTGGTGCCCACTACAAAGGATATATATTTTTTGACTGGCCTCTCCAAGAGAGGGGAACTAGTCAATTTACAGACATTTCCTTCTAGGCCTCACAATATATCGGAATTTGTAGGACTCTACTGTGAGGCGAGTACAGACCGATTGAGCTCACAGGTGCCAATAAGCAGGATCACCGATTTATCATTGTGGGTGATTGTGTTACTTATTGGGTAGATGATTGGTTCTGCGGCTCTACATCAGGCGTCCCTTGCACAGATGAACTATACAATCTAGTGCTTAAATGCATAGATATTTGACTAGAGCACCACATTGTTGGATTGTATGAAGAGGCAACTGACAGATTTTTGGTTGTAGACGCAGAGGAACTTCAGGTTTGGGATGATTATATGCTCTTTATTCTTTGAAAGAGTTCCTAGTTTCAGTCCTCAAGTGGTGGTACGAGGACATCAGGCCTCTCTTCTTGCGGTTTGCAAATGGGTAGTGTTGTTGCCACAACAGGGTGGTGGAAGGACCAATGAGTCCTTTGATGATGACTTTTTTTCTTGGTTTTCATAGCAGATCCTAGTCATCGAGGATTATCCTTATGCTAGGATTGATTTTTTGAGAGATCCCGAGATCCTTGTACCTCCAGGAGAGGAGCGAGGCGAGATGGGTAAGTTTGCATCATTTTTTTTTTATGAAACATATATAATTTTATGCTATTTTTTATATATATCATTTTTTTATACCATATTATTTGACAGATATGTGTCTATTGTGTGAAGATTTGGGACCAGCGTGACCTGCGGATTATGCGAGGAACAAGCGTCATCCTTGGCCAAGGGCCACACCTGCCACCGCAGGGGGACCAACAACATTAGGAGAGCTTCCAGTCGGTGAGGTTGACAGGGTTTTGAGATGAGTTGAGCGAAATTTTACCTCACTCACTCGCACCATCCCCATGGTAGAGATTCAGGATTTGCCACCATCTATGCAGCCTCATGTAGTGGGGCCACCACAGACGTGGGTCTGACAGTTTTGACGTTTGGAAAATGTTGTTGATTATTACAACAGGGCCCACAGGCCCTGAACTTATTTTTTCTAGACTTTTCATGTGCCGAGAGCTCTACTTGTATATATTGTTTGAGGGCATAAGCCCCATGACTCGTTACTGGTCATATTTTTGAGGCTCTTGCGTCCACCTATGTACTCTGATGATTATGATATTATATATGGATTTTTATGTCTTTTTTTTTCTTATGGATCATATTTTCCTTTAAAAATGTATTTACATGTTTATGCATATGTATTTTTATATGTGTGTGAGATGCCAGTCTAACATTTGATTAGCTAGAGTATCTATAACTTGGTTTAATCTCCTAGTAACATGAAAATATTGAATATAATAAAATCTTTGTTCTAAGAGATGTACCCTAAGGAATCGTCGGTGTAAAGTCGGATCATGAACACAATAGACTCTATTTAATTGAGACACAACCAACTAAGCGTCTAAATAGACCCGGAGATGAGAGATACCAAATGACAGGGCATCACGAAAAAACTCAATAACTGCATTGTATTCGACGACATTGTTTGTCGTGTCACCTAAACATATACCTCCTGAAGATAATAACTAGCCCTGAGGTGTAAAAATTACCCAAGCTGCGGAGGCAAGCCTCCGAGTGTGCCGGCTAGCACCATCTACGTACCCAATCAACACCTCTGATTCACTTGACATATGCCACAGTGACAAAAGATAACATAAAAAATGACACATCCATAATAATAAAAGAAACCAGAAAGTAATAGTACAAAGACTATACATATGTTACAAAAAGTTACCCAAGGTGACCTGCCTATGAGTAATACGTCTTGAGGTAGAGCCCATTCCTAAGGTCTGCCAAAGAATTTCCCTCAAATTCAACCAGACGATAAGTGCCTTTTCTGGAACCTCTTTTATGATGAAAGGTCCGAACCACATGGGTTTGAATTTGCCTGCCCCCAGGGGGTCCTTATCTTGGTCATAGACAAAGACAAGGTTGCCTTCAGATAAAATTCGAGGACGAACGAACCGATCATACTGACACTTGACTTTTTGTTTGTGACCCTCGTTGGTCAGGGCCGAATCACAACACTGCTCATTGAGCTGCCCAAGGTATAATAATCATTCTTCAAGTGGAGAAGTGTCTAGCAGTAACTGTACTGCCAATTTTAGGGACGTGATGTGACATTCTATAGGCAAGACTTCTTCTAGCCCGTAAATGAGTTGAAAAGGTGAGAAACTGGTTATAGTCTTAATAGACGTTCGGTAAGCCCATAATGTCGAGTATAACATCAAATGCCAATTTGACTTGGCCGAGTTGATCATTCGTTGTAGGATGGTCTTAAGAGATTTATTTACAGCTTCCACCTGACCATTTTCTTGGGGGTAGTAGGGTGAAGAACGTTCTTGCCACAAACCAAGCTTTGATGTTAATTTGGTCATCATTTGGTTCTAAAAGTGACTTCCATGGTCAGTGACAATCTCTCTTGGGACACCGAACCTTGTGATTATCTGGTTGAACAAAAAGAGAGTTGCAATCTCTCCATCATCTTTAAATGTTGGCATAGCTTTGACCCACTTCATGAAGTAGTCTACGGATACAATAATATAAGGGTGCCCCCTTGCTAAAGGAGGGTTGCATGTAGTGTAATCAATTCCCCACTTGGTGAAGGGACCAAGTGTGATGACAGGAAACATGGGAGAGGGATGTGCCCTCATCTTCGGAGAGAATATCTAACACAGGTGGCACTTCTTGATCGATTCGATACAATATTTGATTAGTGTCGGCCAGAAGTAACCAACTCGTAAAATCTTTTGGGTTGTTGCCAACCTAGACAAATGACCGCCACATGATCCAGTATGGAAATTGTTAAGCACGAGTTCCACTTCTTCATAAGTGAGGCATCAGCGAAGAACACAATATACACCTCGACGATAGAGAGTGTCCTCGAGGATGAGATAATTCTTGTCCAGATGACGTATACCGCGACATTCATCACGAGAAGCAAAGGTAGGGAACTTCAAAGTCTGGATATAGACTAGAATATCTCCATACGAGGGGTCCGAAGATGCTATCAAAAACATATATCCTTGAATAGGAAATTCTTTGGGCACAACATCACCTGACTCGACTGAAAGTTCCAAAATAAGTTCTGCGAAGACCAGTGACTTTTGGATTTCACCGAAATGAAATCTAAGTCAAATTCCTGGAGGACGACTATACATCTATTGATCTTTCCACCTATTACTCGTCATGTCAACACGTATTGAAATGGATTTACAATGGCAATGACGGTGGTCTTGCGAAATAGAACATAATGATGAAACCATTGAACAACATGGATTGCTGCCAATGCAAGTTTTTCGATATGAGAATAATTGATTTCTAATCCGACGAGGCCTCAAATCATGTAATAGATCACATATTCTAAGAGCAAATCATCTTCCTGAACTAAGACCATGCCGATGGTTGACTCTGTTACATCCAATTATAATAAGAAATCTTTGTTATAGTTGCGTGGCCAAAGCAGAGGGGAAGTTGTGAGAGCATGTTTCAACGCTTTGAAGGAGTGTTGAGTGGCATCGTCCCAATGAAAAGGAATGGATTTCTTCAGTAAGCACATAAATCCCTTCACGATCTCAGCATAGTTGGCGATGAAATGCCTCAAAAAGTTCACCTTGCCCTGTAGACTCTGAAGTTGAAGGATTGTGCATGGGGGAGGCAACTGAACTATTGCCTCAACCTTAAGAGGATTGACCATGATCCTTATTGTTGACACTATGAAACCTAACAAATGTCCTGATGTTATGCAAAAGCTGCATTTGTTTGGATTCAAGTGAATCTAAAAGTAGCGACATCGCTCAAAGATAATTCAGAGGTGTGTGGGATGATCCATTCTCTTGTGAGATTGAGATGCTAAATCATCTAAATAGGCCTTGACTATATGCTTGAGATCATGGAAACCAAAAGACATGGCCCGCTAGAAGGTAGCTCCAACATTTTTGAGACCAAAAGGAATCTTACTATAGGCGAATGTACCCCATGGAAAAATGAATGCAGTTTTTTGTTGGTCTTCGGAGTTGATTTGTATCTGATTATATCTCAAAAAACCATCCATGAAAGAAAATGCCTCGCAACCTGCACATTCATCAATTATCTGGTCAATGAATGGTGTGGGAAAATTATCTTTTGGACAAGCCTTGTTCAAATCATAGAAGTTTGTACATACATGAATCGTGCCCTATTTCTTGTTAACTAGCACAAGATTTGACACCCATTGGGTCAAATGGATAGGATAGATAAAACTGGCTTTGAGCAGTTTCTCGACTTCAACCTTAATGACTGCTTCTTTCCTAGGATTAACTAGATGAAGCTTCTTCCAAACTGGCTTGGCATCCAGATAAGTTGTGATTTCATGGTCGACTATTTTTGGATCAATGCCTGGCATTTCCTCATAACACCAAGCAAAAACATCGCGAAAATTATTTAAATAAGTCTGTGTAGATTTGATTCTCTCCAGGGGAAAAGTCAGCTCCGACGAAAACATTCTCCACGATGCCAGGGGTTCTGGAGATATTAATCGGTATAGTTTCAGCTATAGTTTCCATATTACCCTCGACATAAACCTCATGTGTAGCCAAGGGATTGATAGGACAAGACCTATCTCCAGTCATAGTCAAGGTGAATTCCCCTGCTTCGATTCTACATAACGCCGGGAGGAAGTATGATCTGTGATGGACATCGTCCCAGGGTTTGTCTAGACTATTCATTGCTTCAATGATTGCTTCATCTGAGGGCAAGACTAAGTCTAACAAATCGGTACCATTAAGGGAAACTTGAGCTCAAATAGGCTCTACGATCGGATCTAACTCTTGTTCAGAAGTCGGATCGGTGTCGACTGAAGCTTGCTAAAATAAAGAGTATGCTACCTCTACCATGGACAAGGGCATGGACATACCATGGTGCCCTGTCCCTTCCATTGTGGCCAATGGGGAAGGAAGAATCCACAAATCATTGAAGTAAGTTGTGAAAAATGATGAAACTTGGAAAATATCAACCTTATGGTGGTCTGATACAAACTTGGCATCGCCTTAAGGAGGCGGGTAATCAAAAGTACCCATCAAAGATGGGCACAAACCAACCCCCACATTAATGATGCCCAGTTGGGGATTGTCAATCATCGGGACCATGGATGCCCCCAATGAAGGGTCAGGTCTGGAGAAGGATAATTGATCAATGGTCACAATCCGTCCCTCGTGTGGAAACAACAAGACCCAGAAAATTGTAACAACCACTACTTGCATGGAATAATTCCAACTCCTACCTAACAAGAGATTGTAGTCGAGGGATGCATTGACTACTTATACTTCGACGCACATGGTCTTCCCTCCTAACTGCACGGGAAAAGAGGGGATGATGCCATGTGGTCGGAATGAAAGACTATTGAAAGAGGTAAGAAGAGTAGCTGACAGAGACAAAATGGGCTAGCCAATGGCCTTCCAACATGCCAATGACATGACGCATGTCGAGGCACCCTCATCAACCATTGTGCGGAAAATGTTCCGCGTAACAGTTTTCATGGGGTAAGCCACTACTATTTGAAATGCTACGTGGTAAGGGAGACAAGGTTTTTAATTGGTTGTATATAGCATGATTGTACCCAGATTATAAGTCTTTGCAGATCCTAAAGCGGCTAACAGATCTTTCCTCTGGGAAGGGAAACTCTAGAGGACCTCCAAAGCGGACATCGCACAAGGGGATTGAGATAAATCCTCCACCACATAATAGTTTTGGGCAGCCCTTGCACTTGGGTTGTGAGAAGCTTTCTTGAACACACCTTTAGGGATGTGTGTCATTGTTTCTCCCAAATTCTTCTCGATCTGGAGGGGAAGAGATGGGATTTCAGCTTCTTTTCCTTTTTTAGAGGCACTTGTCTTACTGTAGTCATGTGCTCTAGTTGATATAAAAGCATCACCCTTCATCATATACACATCCGCTGATGCAGGATTGTTCGAAGACGGAGAGGGTCCTTGACTACCCCCTTCCATGCTTGTAGAGACTTGGGTTAGGTTTTGTCCATGTTGGAATGGATTTGTTAACACAACAAGTTGTTTCTATGTCACAAACTTTTGGGCCTCTGCAAGCCAAGGACACCGGTGGGTTGGGTGGTCTTCTGTGCATAGGTTACTTGGATACTTCACCTTTCGTTTCTCAGTGTTTCTGCCACCAACATTATTAGTGGGTTTCTTATCCCCCTTACCCTTCTTACGTTGTTTTTTCTTTCCATCAGGTTGTTGGGTGGCCTTTGGATTGGTCAATTGCACATTGTGTACATCTGACGTTTGGGTAGGGGGAGCAGCTGAAACAATAGTTTGGTTTTTCGTTGTATGTTGTATAGACAATTGCTGCATTTGTTTTGTCAGTTGTTTAGCGGGCTTGGTTTTTGTTGAACCTACAATACCATCGGCATGTGGTCCAGCTCTCTGTCTGGTTTTATCAAGTATGGATCATGGTGCATCAGGAAAAACCTCGTACGGTAAACCAGACTGAGAATAAATTAGCTCAAGCTGTTGATCTGTCATGATGGCATCTTCTTCAGAAAACACTATCAACGTTGCAACATATTTGGATAGTTGTGGGACCAAAGACTTAAGGAACCACTCAAGAAGGAATGCTAGTGGGACTGGTACCTTAATTAAACTCTTCCAGCGTCTCCACTCTCGGATGTGGTCAGAGATATGGTCTGCTTTTTCTATTCAAAATTGTCCAGCAATTTTGTGGTGGCGTTGTATCTCACAGATAATTGGAAATGGTTTAGGAATGCCATTGCTAATTCGCCGAAGAAATAATATCTCAAGTGGTCAAGATTGATGTACCATTTCGCAGCACTCCCAATGAGAGTGCATTGAAACAATCACAATTGTACAAAGTCGTCTTTCAACAAATTAGATGAGCACCAAAGATGGAAGGTGGTCACATGATCCTCGGGATCTTCGTTAGGCTTGGCCTGAAACTTTGGTATGTCCGAAGGCAATTTTGTTGGCATAGGAGGCCAACGTGGATCGTGACAGATGGGGTCATTCAACAATATTGTCAAGTCTAGAAAATGTAAGGTTTCCAAGAAAGGTAGTTTTGGTTGTTATTGATGATAACCATGGAAAAAGGGGCATGGAGTTTGACTAGCACCAGGTTGCCAGGAAAAGTTGGGTTGTTGGCTAGGATTCTGGTAAAAACCATGGCCATGACCAGCATATGGATTTTTCATTTGAGGAGACATCATCGACTGATTCCAGAAATATGACGTAGATGGTTGGGCGTGCATTACATTCAAAGGAATTTGGGAAGGGTCTCCCCATGCCAATCTTATGGGAATCGGCATAGTACCCTTCTTGGGGTTCCATTGGTTGTGAAAAGAATTGCCCCAGATCATCATTCCTGATGAGGGAACTAATCCTTCCCAAGAATTCCAAGGTCCTGATGCGGAAGAAGTTCCTGGGTTTTCCACCTGTGCAGGAATAGTATCCTGCATAGGATTAGGTTGGCCATAACTAGGTTTTACCTCGATCGAGAAAGAAGATGACGAGAAAGCGTTTTTACCAAACACACATAACAAAGAAAACGGTGTCGACCCTATCGACATATTATGAGAAGGGGGTCCTTGAATCCCTATGGATTGCTGGTGGGTACCACCGACTGAAGGGGACAAAGGAGGTATATGACCTCACCCATAAGGGAAAGCATTAAAAGGAGCTGAAGTGCCCTTGATGGGTCCTTGCAGAAGAGTGTTAGAGCTCCCTGCCCCCAGAACTAAAGTCTGTAAAGTGGAGTAATATAGTACAGGGATAGTACATGTGCTAGGCATCCTATATGAGAAAGGAGGGCATGTCACACTCTGTGTGAAAGGAGCAATATCTGTCGCCAATGATGAGATTAGGCCACTGCTCAAGGTAGAGGCAGTGGAGACTGTGGTGGCTCAGACTGGTGATGATGGGATAGGAGGTGGAACACCCCCTGTGACGACAACCGTGGTGGGAATATCAGGATTCCCAGAAGAAGAGACAAGATTTTCCTCCATTACCATCCTCTTTAAAGGTGTCGAAAGGTCCTTTAACAGAGGTTGGTCATGTGTGATTTCTAGTGACCTGGTTGCTTCAAAAGACCCTTGTTGGTCTATATTTCACCTTAGCGGTGGCAGGGATGGCTTCAGTGTAACTAGTGGCAGGCCAAGAAGCCTTCATGACCAGTGGAGCTCGTGATCCTCCACTGTGTGAGAATATCAAAGACACACTAGGGATTTCTATTCGTTCAAAAACAACACAAACTAGGAAAGTCCCTATAAGATAAAACAAGCAAACACTAAACTAGTTGGAAGAACAATTACAACAACCAACACTAGAGCAACTTACCGGTGCAAGTGAAAATTGAACACGGAAGAACCTTCTTGGTATACTCTACAAAGCATGGCCTGATGTCTGTCCTAGGTACCACAGTATACCCCTGCAATCACCTATGTATGTCCCTAAAAAATATAGAAAACTAGGTTGCCAGTGCGCGAACAATCACCAGGCGGGTATAGTTGACAGTCGAGTAGACCACAATGAGTAGGGTATCGAGCCTGAAACCTGTCAAGGGTATCGAAAGAAAGTGGTACGGAAGACAACTGAGGACCTCGGATGGATTCGAGACCCATGAAGCTCTGTGGCAAATGAAATCGACGGAATCCCAAGACAAGCCCTCTATATGTGTTCTCCACTACGATTGGTCTGGCTTTGGAGGGGTTATCTCTGCTACATTTCTACACGTGACCTCATGTTTATCCCTTGTGTTAGAGGTGGGTCCTAGATAACTTTCATTATATTGGACTTTTAACACTCCCTAGCTCAGAATCCAATGTTTGATTTGATGGCCTTGAAGAGTTTCCTCTCCAACCTAATTCAAGGCCCTAACCCTAAATTAGTTGGTTGACCTTACAAACATAAAAAGTCTAATTAATTTTATATTTAGCATTAATTTTTATGGCTTGTCTTAAGTCAAAGGTATGACATTGAAACTAGTGATGTTTGAAAGACAAAAGAGAACTAAACAGAAAGCTGGAAAAAAATAACTTCTTCTTGACTCAAATCTTAATAAACTTTTCAAACTAAAAATTTCTAAGATCTTTCAACAAAAAACTCAAAGTAGGATTTCACTCAACTAAAAGATACATATCGTCTAAGTAAACCGTCAAGAACTTATGAAAGCAAAGACTTTTCCTGGTTATTAATGCAAACCAACACTATTTAACCAAACAAAGAAATACATTTTTATTTTTTTTTATTTGAATGCTCACAAAGAAAAAAGGAAAAATATCAACAAGTAAAGACCAAGAAAACTTTTGGCCTAAGCACAGATCGCAAAGAGTCACTTTAAAAATAACATACAAGAAAATTAAAAATGGACTCTCACACTTGTCTAAAAACCCTATAAAAAGAAAATTTTGAGGAAAAACTTCTTAATGAAAAAGAAAGCTATTGCTGTGATCAAACCTAAGTTACTGACCGCTATGAAAAAGACCCAAAAACATGAGAGGTATAATTCTTGAAAAAGGAAAGGATGACTGCCTCTCATTAAACAAAAACTTTCTCCACAGGCACGCTGTTGATAGTTCAACAACAAGCATGTGCACATGAGCTGTGTAAAGTCAAGGCACGTGTACATGCGTACAGACCTTATACAAGTCGCGTGTACTTATGAAACTCTAAAAAATGAAAGTACGAGAAATCAAGCCCAGGCAGAGACTACTGGTACTGAGAACCAGAATCTTTGAAGACTCAGTCACTTACTTTGACAACAAAAAGAAAACAAGTCAAGGAAAACTTCATAGAACAAACCAATCTGAGGTGAAACCTAAGATATAGACTGCAAACAATAAAGACTAGAATGAGTTCCAGAAAACCCCTAAAAAGGATTATTTATGACAAGGGAGAGGATGACTGCCTCTCTAAAAGAAATTTTATGAAATCATACATGTGACTGACACTTCCTCAGCTAGCGTGTACACACAGGCTGTGGGAAGTTAGGGCGTGGGTACACGCGTGTAGACCTTATACAGGCCGCGTGTACCTCTGTGGGTCTCTAAAAAAAAATGCATTCAAGCAAAGAAACATAGATAACTGGTATGGAAGACCAGAATCTCTGTTATCTTAGACTTTTTCATAAACTTTAAAAACAAGGAATGAAACCAGTTCTTAAAAATACCCAAGAAAAAATATTCCCAGAAACCCTAGAGTTCCCCAGTATAGTTGCAAATTCTGTTGTGGGTGAGAAATCCCTCCTATGGAATAGCACTAAGGGTTTTTATAATGCATACATAAATGACCTAAATATTCTTACTTCTTACCATCATCCCATGCCTAAACCCCCATTACTCATATGTGAATACAAGGCTCAAGAGATTAAGTTGACGTACCTTATTTTTCATGTTTGATGTCGATCCCTTTTTGCACTTGGTCATTGTTTGACTACAACTCTCCTCCCAATGCTGACCTGCATTCACAAAAGACAAACAAAGAACTCCACATGCATTTGATCTATGAACTAATGGGTTAGAGATTTAATCAATCGTGCAATCAATATTCAAATAATGACAATCTCATATGGTGCGATGGGAAAATAAATTCTTTTATTAACTTCACAATGACACCTTACAATGATAAAGTCGGCTATTGTTCCTCAATCCTGGTCTTGGGATCTTGTTCCATTGTCTTCCAATTGCTTTTCTCTATACTTCTCTTTGCACAAGGATGGCTAAAGGTTGGGACAAAGGGAATGCTCAATCAGGTATAGTTTCTTTACTATGATTTTCCTCCTTTTAAATGGGATCCCTACCCCTTATTTTATAGGTTAGAAGGATCTAGGTATTTGGTCGAATGATCGTCCATGCATGGCCGAAAGGTTTAGTTAACTTACACAAAGTTGTGTGTTCCATCAAAAACTTTCTTTTTTTCATGCTTTTGTAGGTACACACGGGCTATCTTGGGTCTGCTAGCGTGTACACGTGTGCAGTAATGGAGCAGGGCGCATGGGAATTATAAAAGGGGTTTTTAAGAAGAGTTGTTCAGTAGTGTTTTGGCAAAGAAGGAATCTGAGATGGTCTGATGCCAAGTAAACATGTCTGGTGCAAATTAGGGTTATAACAAGGACCATGTAGAGGTGTTAAGGATGATGTTAGAAATATGCAGGAAGTGTTAGATATCACTAAATATCAAGAATTTCATCTTTGGGACACCTTTTGGGATACTATCGGGCCATATAGTGTGCAAACAAGGCTTTGTAGTAGATCCTGCCAAGATTGCAGTAATTCAGTCAAGTTCGGAAAAAACACATCTTTGTTGATGGATTGTCGACGTTTCAGATCAATATTAGGATCCATTTTCAGGACAAGAAGCCTAGGTTATGATTTAAGAGAGATGCTTCCTATAAATGCTAAATGGATAGAGAGCCTAAATGTCGTCTCAGAAGAACCCTAATTCTCCATTAATTAATTAATTTTATTTACAATGTTTTATTTTTAGTTATTCAAATTGTTATTTTATAATTTGTTATTAGTTTTTTATATTATTTGGACTTTTCAATTCATTTTAAATTTTAATGTTGTTTATTATTTAAAAGGTTTTTAAAATTTTATATTTTTAATGAGAGTATTCAAATTATTTTTATTAATTATTTTTTTTTTTAATTTGTGAAGATCTTAAGTAATGATTAATGAGTGTTTAGAAAAAAATTTATATTTTAGGATTTATTGGATTAAAATTGTTTTTAATTTTAAAAATTAGGGTTTTTAATTGCAGTAATTGTCAATTTACCACCACCAAAATTAGTACGTCAGTTGAGAGAAACATTGGGAAACATAGGATACTACAGGAAATTCATAAAAGGGTATGCGTAGATCATTGCGCCAATGGAGAAACTATTGTGGAAAAATAGTAAATTTCAGTGGAATAAGGACTGTCAGTGAGGATTGGACACTCTAAAAGAGAATATGGTAACATCGCCAATACTAGTATTCCCAAATCGGGAAAAGAAATTTCATGTGCATGTAGATGCATTAGCTATAGAACTTGGAGCTATTCTGGTGCAACCAGGAACAAGGGAATTGGACCATCCTATAGTGTTTGCTAGAAGAAAACTATTAGAGTTAGAGAAGAATTACAATAGCACAGAAAGAGAAGGCCTAGCTATGGTCTATGCACTCTATAAGTTCAGAAATTACTTATTGGGAAAATATTTCAAGATGTTTACAGATCATTCAACTCTCAAATACTTAGTCAATAATCCAGTGTTGGGGGGGAGAATTTGTATATGGTTACTACTATTCCAGGAATTTGAATTTGAAGTGATAGTCAAACAAGGAAAGTTGAATGCAGGACCTTATCACCTATCAAGGATCACTAATGGAGAGGAACCTATGAACTTAGAGGAAAAATTCCCTGATGCACAATTATTTTCAGTACAAGTAGCTGATGAATATTTTGTTGACATCATTCAATACTTGAGTACATGGACTGTGCCACAAGAAATAAACATTGCACATAAGAAAAATATGGTAGTCTAAGTTGCATATTATCAATTGATTGTAGGACACTTATACAAAATGGGTGAAGATAGTATCTTGAGAAGATGTGTACTATAACATGAAATACCTAGAATTTTAGTAGAGGCCCATGAGGGAATAACATGAGGAGATTATGCAGGAAAATCTACCATGCATAAGATATTGTGCCCAGGACTATGGTGGTTGAATATTCACAGAGATGAAAAGGAATACTGCCAGAGATGTGATGTATGTCATAGGGTTGGTATACCTAATAGACGAGACATGATGCCCATAATACCACAAGTAACCTTGTAGGTATTTGAAAAATGGGCAATATAATTTGTAGGACCAATTAGCCCACCAACAACGAGGTCATGAGCAAGGTATATCCTTACTGAACAAAGTATCTAACGAGATGGACATAAGAAACACTAGTAAAATATTGTAGCGCAGAGACAACAACACACTTCATGTTTGAGAAAGTGATCACTAGATTTGGATACCCAATGTTTTTTATCAGTGACCAAGGCACTCACTTCATTAATAGTACTATTAAGGATATGAATGAGGAGTTTGAATTCTATCATCAAAATATTACACCATATCACCCTCAAGTAAATGGAATAGTGGAATGCTTTAATAAGATCCTAGAGAATTCATTAACAAAGATCTACAACGTCAATAGGGACGATTGGGACTTGAAGATACCAACAGTACTATGGGCATACATGAATACATGCAAAAAGTTGACAGGGTAGACACCACTCAAGTTGGTGTATGGACAAGAACCATTAGTTCCATTATAATTTTGGGTACCTAGTCTGCGCATAGCAACAATCGCCAACATGAGAGAACGAGGCACAATACAAGAAAGGATAAGTTAGCTAATGGATATGGAGGAAGATAGGATCATAGAAGGATTTCAGCAAGAGGTACAAAAAGAAAGGGACAAATCTTGGCATATCAAGAAGGGAGACCTAGTCCTGGTGTATGACAGTAAATTTCTTCAGCACCCAGGAAAATTCATAATACATTGGTTGGGACCATATGAAGTGAAGACTATTATAGATGGGGGAGTTGTATATTTAAAATATTTAGGAGGTACAAAACTCAGAGGAATGATCAATGGGATTCGATTGAATATCTACACGGACAGTCAACCTCCTAGCACTTAGAACGTTATTGCGCAATAAAGAGAGATGCAAAAAAAAAAAGGAATTTAGAGCGATTAAAACTGAAAAATTCTTGTGTAGCATAATACTGAAACACTACGCACCAAGGAAAGGTGAGATAGCACAAATATTTTGTGCACTCAAAAATCCCAGCGTGTCGAAAGAAGGACCAATGATCAGAAAAAGGAGGAAATTTGAAAAATGGTAGTTACGACAAAAAGGTGCCAACTGGCCATGTCTATCAAATGGAATATCAAGTACTCTTGAAGCACCTTTTCATTAATCGCGCCAACTGGCAACGTCTATGAAATGGAATGTCAAGTACTCTCAAAGTGCCTTTGCATTAATTGCGCCAACTAGTGACGTCTATAAAATGGAATGTCAAGTACTCTCAAAGCACCTTTTCATTAATGACGCTAACTGGCGATGTCGAGGAAATTGAATTTCACGTATGCAGGAAGCACCATTTCATTTAAATCGCAGCTCGGGTAGCTTCTCCAAGAAGCTTCATGACACTTTCTATATAAGGAAGGCATGTGGGAAACATGAATATTATTGTGAAATTGTGAAATCATGGAGAGATAGAGCATACAGAGCGGAGATAGATTTAGCAAGAGATACATAGTGAACAAGTTTGAAAGAAGTCACCATTAAATACTATGGCACCACCCAAGTTCAGTTCATCTAGCCAGGCTAGTAGGAAACCTCAAAGCCACCATAGAGCACCACAACAACCACAGGGAACTGAATAGGAACCTACACAGGTCGTGAAATTCGTCAACTTGGATGAAATTCCCTCACCCCGTGTGGAACAAATGATCCCCACACCCGTGGTGGAGGAAGACCAACCAACAACAACGGTTGGCATGGATGTTCAAATGTAGGAAACTAGACAGGGCCAACAAGCTGAGAATGCACGTAATATTTCGTGACCTACGAACACTGAAGGATCCTAGAGGGTAAATGGGATAGCCTGGAAACACATAGAAGTTGTCGCACCAAGACAGTCACATAGAGCAGAGCCTGAGAAGCAATGAGAGGGGCTAGTGGAAGATGTTACTGACCATCTAGAATCTTATTTCGAAGAGAGAAAAAGGGAGATTGGAACCTCAAACTAGCCACCATGATGAGAGGGAAAACGACCCATGGCAAGGCCACTACGCAGGCAAGATGAAACAACCATAGTCCTACCGTGCATTCCTAAAGGGGTACATGCCACGCCTAACCTTCTAGGATGTGTGGAAATACTGCACTACTTAGACCACGATGTGGCCAACGTGGACAAGTTCCAATAATTTACAAGGCAGGTCTACCTTGACATCATACGTACAAGGATGTAGCAAGAAGACTGCCCCCTCAGCTCCCCCAAGATTCGTCAAGAAACTAGACGCTATTCTGGAGATTGACCTGCCTCCCAAACATCTAATGAAGGTAGCCCTATCCCTCTCTGAATGAGGACTCGTAGGTCAATTTATGGGGCTATGGCCCTCAACCAGGTCCACAGACAACTGGATACAACGAAACTGGAGACCATTGATCACAAATAGTGTCATGTGCTATGCAGTCGGGAGAGGGTATTTCATTTTTGAATTTATCTCTCAGGAGGACAGAGATTTGATCTTCAGAAATGGACCATACTTCATGGGAACCCAAGGAATCTATTTAAACCGATGGACCCCAAGCTTTGATCTGGCCTCAGAAGTTCCCAAAGACGTCCCTGTCTGGGTAAGATTCCCAAATCTGTCAATACACTGTTGGAACCCAACCTCGCTTCAAGAAATCGGGAATGGACTGGTGTGCTACATTGATCAAGCAGATCCTAGAGATTAGTACTCCTATGCACGAATCTATGTGGAAGTCGACCTGGAGGTAGGCCTGCCAGAGGCAATAAAATTAAAAGTAGGGGATTGGCACCACTTCCAAAAGCTAGACTATGAACAGCGCCCATTCAAGTGCAGAGGTTGTCATGAATACGGCCACATCCAAAGGAACTACCCAAAGAACCCTTCTACAGAGAAAGCAGGGGAGGAAGGCTGGCAACAGGCCCAGAAGGGGAAACCCAAAGTGAAAGGACCAAGAAACGAAAAGACATCCCCACCGCAAACCAAAATCTCAGGAACCAAGGAAACTGAGAACAACTTCAGTATTTTGGCAAAAGAAGTCGACGGAGAGGAACCAGACCCAAGTAAAGATGTTCAAGAGGAAGGAGAAAAAGGTAACCAAAACCCCGAAGACAAAGGGAATCCAACAACAGAAGAAGAAGGGGCACAAGACAATTCCCCTCAAAGTTTGGAAGGTAGTCAGAATATAGAGGAAGGGGAGATCTCAATAGGCAGCAACTCAGAAGATGCAAGCGAGGCTTGGGCCACTCCAAAGAAAACAGGAAGAGGCAGGAAAACCAAAAAAGTTGAAAGAGACCAGGAAACTTACAAAGACGTCCTCAAAGGGTCACAACCCACCATCAAGCAGCTGATTAGTGTTCGACATTCGAGAAAGCAAGCCAAAGCCTCCCAAGGAGGCCATCCCTTCCCCCAAGGTAATTAATGATTATAACCTCCTAGAACTGTAGGGGAATGGGCAACAAAATAAAGGAAGAAGAACTCAAGAATATAATCAAAGCTTCGAAAGCAAACATCCTCCTTCTCTAGGAGACCAAGATGAGGCAACAAGACTCACTCAAAACTTCGTTGAACATTTGGAGAGGCAACCAAGGAATAGCTGAAAATGCCAGAGGTGCCTTAGGAGGACTCTGCACTCTGTGGAATGCCTCCAAAATAGACCTGATCAGTTCTGACACATGCATGCACTGGATTCACACCAAACTCCTCCATAAAGACTTGGGTTACTAGGTAAGCATCTTTAATATCTATGTGCCACAACACTTGGGGGAAAAAAAGCCATGTTGGGAATCCCTACAAATCTACCTATAGCAAAACGAACTTGACAATATCATTATCGGTGGGGATCTGAATGTAACCTTAGCTCAAGAGGAAAAAAGAGGGGGTTCCATAGTGAGATATTCGGCCAGAGAATGGGCGGGAGATCTATCCACAGCCTGGGACCTTTTAGACATCAAGCGAGCGAAAGGACTTTACACATGGACAAATAAAAGGATAGGACCTGGGCACATGGCTGCCAGGCTGGATAGATTTCTAGTCCAAAGCTCCCTCCTATTACTAGGACTCACAACAAATGCATAGATCCTGCCCCACAGTGTATCAGATCACAATCCCATTCGTCTAGAAATTAAATATGACCAAGTCAGAGGACCCATCCCCTTCAAATTTAGCCTGACTTGGATCCAAGATAAAGAATTTTTCTCCCTGGTTTCCAAAACGTGGACCAACGCTATTAAAGGCTCAACCTTTTATGTTTGGGAGGAAAAATAAAGAAGGTTAAAAAGATCCCTAAAACTATGGGCAAAGAGCCAGCCAAATCCAATAGCAGTGTGCATAGCAGCCCAATTGTAGCTCGAGAGAAATCAGCTGGAAATGGAAGACAAAGAGGTCACGCAGGAAGTTCTGCAATATGAAGACATCCTTCAAAGACAATGGCACAAAGCTTGCAGAGAGGAGGAAAGCTACTGGAGGCAAAAATCAAGAATTCTTTGGCTAAAAGAAGGAGATAAAAATACAAGCTATTTCCATAAGCAAGCGGAAGCAAGGAAACAATACAAAGCAGTTACAGAAGTACAAGTTCAAAATAAAACAATTGCAGACCCAGAGGGCATAAAACAAGTAGCGTTTGAAGCCTTTGAGGTGCTCTACATATAACCACAAGGGACAGAATGATCCAGGTGGATATTGGTGGCCGCCCACCTATTCCACTTGGATCCCCACCATTGCTTCTTTCAGTTTTTTAGTTTTCGCACAATTTACTATTTTTAGCAGTTTTTTCGGGTCCTGAACTTTCGGGGCCATTTTGAGGCCCTAAACGGTGCTTTTTTTGGGTATGTTTCTGTTTCAAAATAGCATCTAATGATGCTATTTTTTCTTGAGCATTGTAGGCCTCAGATAGATCTTTCCAATGAGCTATCATACGCCTAAAACAGAGATCGTATGAAAAAGTTACGACCCCGGGAAGTTGATGCACCAACTTACCCAAACGGGGCCCACATGACTTTTGGTGCTTCATCTCCCAGGGTTAGGTTTTTGGATGTCTATGACTTTTTGCATTCTTGTTTATTGTAAAAAGGGCCTTCATAGCCTTATTGTAATCATCTTGTCACAGATGCAAGTAGTAGCCACATCTCTTCTCAGAGATAAGCTACCAGCGCCCAAGCTAGTTTATTTCCATTCTGTCTGTAAGCATATTTTAGTCATTTGTTATTAATGAAATGAAGTCTTATTTCTGCTGCATCTCTGTGTTTATGTGTATTTTTGTATTTCATTGTGTTCCTACATAAATCTGGATCAGTGGTATCAGAGCGGTCTACTCATTCTTGATCCTTCTTTGCATGTCCCCAACGAGATCGGGGTATAAGGAGTTGGGGCTCGATCTGGTTGAACCTTTGCAAGATCAGCCACGAAAACCCCAACGACCGCCCATGGGGGAAGAAAAGAAAGATGAGGGAGTAGGAGATCCTATCAAAATGTTGCTCGAGGAGGCCCTCGAGAAACAAAGGGACACGATGATGGACAACTTTGCCCAGATTCTTCAACGGATTCCGACTGGCGGTGCATCGACATCCAGAAGCCACTTTGGAGGTGTCACTCCTTTTAAGGTACAAGCAAACTTTGACATTCCCATATTTGACAGCCAAATAGATGCAGATTTCATAGATAGATGGTTGAATCTATTAGAAGGATATTTCTCGTTTCATGACTTTTTCGACCGAGAAAAGATTATTTTCGCACTCCTCAAAGCCGCCCCCCATGTCAAGGACTGGTGGGAAACCTACTCGGAGCAAGAGGGCAAGGGAGAACCCTCTTTGTTCTCGGCTGCACCCACTTGGAATTCTTTCTGAGACGCCATCAAGGAACAATATTATCCCGTGGGGAGCTATGAGGACAAATACATACAATGGACTACATTGCGGCAGCAAAGGGACCAGGATGTGCATGAGATGATGAATTTGTTTCATACCCTACGCACAAAGTTGGGTATCAAAGATTCAAAGAAACATTTGGTGTTAAAGTACTGCAGTTGTCTACACAGATACATTCAGGAGGAAATGGAGTTCCTCGACATCTCCTCACTTGGTGTGGCATACCGATATGCTACCAAGATTGAGCAGAAGTTCAAACAGAAGAAGCGAGACTTTGGGTCTGCAAATCAGAAGCACGGGAAAGGTACTCCCAAACCGTAAAACAAAGGACCAAGCCAAGGTGGGGCAGCCCGGGACAACCTACCAAAGCCACAAGCAAATAACAACACCATGAAGCCAAAAAAGGACACGAGGAAGTGGTGTGATTTCCATAAGAGATCCACTCACAACACAAGTGAGTGTCGAGCCAAGCAGTCACTGGTAGCTGAGTTGAAGGCTTCTGAATCAGATGCATGCTCTGACTCTGAATCAGAAACTGACAAGGGGAATGATAGGGGGAAGCATATTATCGATGCGGAGCCTAACGCCACCATTGCCCCCACGAAGATCCAGAAGGAGGAACTAGAAGATCCAGAGGAGGCAGAGTGTCTCTTCCATTCCAAGATGTGGGTAAAGGGTTCCCCATTGCAGTTCATTGTCGACAGTGGGAGTCAGAAGAACCTCATCTTAGTAGAGGTCGTGAAGTGGTTGGGCTTGCCGACCATAGCACACCCACAACCATACACCATCAGATGGTTGCACCAAGGACGGGACCTCCGTGTCAGTCGACAATGTCGCCTTCCCTACAACATCAAGCCCTTCACGGATGAGGTATTATGTGACATTTCTCCTCTTGATGTTTCTGATGTATTATTAGGCCAACCGTACTTGTGGAAGAGACATGCTATGTATGAGTCTAGGCCTCGTGCTGTTATTATCACTTTGGGCAATAAGTTATACAGGATACCGGAGATAGCACCGCCTACCACCATCTCTTTGGTTACTACAAAACAATGCAGTAAGCTCATTTCCAAAACCAGGAAATTTGTTTTCCTGATGATCCGCCCTCAGGGAAAGCGGAAGATTGTGGCCATGACCTCCAGACAAGGTCCCACTGCACGAAAACAACAAATGGATAAGGTCGTGGAGGAGTACGAGGACATCTTCACCTCCCCCGCAGGGGTGCCTCTACACTACCAGGTCAAGCACCCTATCGATCTGACCCTAGGTGCACTGCTACCTAATGGACCCATCTATCGGCGCTCTGTCCTGGAGAATGATGAAATCAAGAGGCAAATTCATGAGTTGTTGCAGAAAGGTCACATCCAACCGAGTTCATCACCCTGTGGGAGCCCGATCGTATTGGTGCAGAAGAAGGATGGGACTTGGAGACTCTGCATTGACTATCGGGCACTAAACAAGATCATTGTTCGGAATAGGTACCCAATCCCATGGATTGATGACCTTCTAGACCAACTCAAGGGGGAAAAATATTTCAGCAAGATTGACTTGAAGTCTGGGTATCACCAAGTACCAATCAAACCCTCTGATGTGTGGAAGACTGCATTCAAATCCAAGGAGGGCCTTTTTGAATGGTTGGTCATGCCTTTCGGGTTGATGAATGCCCTTGCAACCTTCATGAGGCTAATCGATGACATCCTGTGGCCATTCACCAACTCATTTGTAGTGGTGTACTTGGATGACATTCTGATCTTCAGCCAGACTTGGGAAGAGCACCTCCACCATATCTGACGGGTCCTCCAAACACTGCGGCAACACAAGTTGTGTGCCAATTTGGAGAAATGCACTTTTGGCATAACCCAGGTTCAGTATTTGGGATACATTATTGATGAGCGGGGGGTGCATGTGGATCCAGCAAAGATCCAAGTCATTCAGTATTGGCCAGCCCCAGCCACCCTAACAGAGCTCCAGATCTTTTTAGGTCTTTCCAATTTCTACCACAGGTTTGTGTTGGGCTTCTCTCATATCACTTGGCCCTTGAGTCAAGTCACCAAGGGAGGAGCTAAAGAAAAATTCTTTTGGTTTGAATCTCAATAGAAGGCATTCGAGGAGTTGAAACATCGCCTCTGCTCTACACCAGTGCTCACATTACCAGACTTGCAACAACCATTTGAGATTGAGAAAGATGCCTCTGACTATGCTATTGGGGTAGTCCTTACTCAACATGGGCATCTAGTGGCATATCACAGTGAGACACTTTCCAACACAGTCCAGAAGTATCCCACTTATGACAAAGAAATGTATTCCATTGTGTAGGCTTGTCGGCAATGGAAGAATTACATTTTGGGAAAGGAAACAGTCATCCACACAGACCACCGACCCTTGCAGTTCATACAGACACAAGGGAAGTTGCAGAACGATCACCATCAGAAGTGGTCCACATACTTGCAACAATTTCATTTGAACATTAAGTACAAAAAAGGAAGCACCAATAATGTTGCAGAGTGCCTCAGTCGACCACCCATCGTGGCGCTAACCACTGTGATCAACTCTTGTGGGTAGAAGAATTCCAATTGGCCGCTTCTCTACACAAGTGATCCAGAATTCGACCACACATACAATACACTCTTGGAGGGTAAGCAAGTTCCCAATTTTCACCTCCAGGATGCCCTGCTTTGTCACTTGGGACACCTTTGTGTTCCTTCAAGTGAGCGTGCCAAGATGATTTGGGAGGCGCACTACAGTCGAGTCCCTGGGCATTTTGGGGTCGAGAAAACCGTGGCAGTACTTCAAAATTATTTCTATTGGTTAAACCTTCGACAAGATGTCGGGAAGTACATCAAGTCCTGCACTGCTTGCGCCATTGCCAAACTGACCATCAAGAAGCAAGGCATCTATACTCTGGTTCCTACCCCCAGTCGGCCTTGGGAATCCATCTCTATGGATTACATGTCGGGCCTTCCTTCTACTAAGCATGGCAATGAATGTGTTTTTGTGGTCGTCGACTGATTCTCGAAGATGTGCATTATGATGGCCTGTAAGAAGAATATCACAGCAGAAGCCACTGCTAAACTCTTCTTTGAACGAGTGTGGGTACACTTTGGGATCCCACAGTCTATCATCTCAGATCGGGACAGTAGGTTCCTCAGTACATTTTGGTCCCACCTCTAGTCGATGTTGGACACCAAGCTCACCAAGTCCACAGCTTTTCGTCCGCAAACTGATGGCCAGATAGAGGTCGTCAATCGGATGATCGTACACATTCTGCGCATGTACAATTCAAAGCATCCATGCACATGGGATGAGAGCCTCCCCTATGTAAAACATAGCTACAACCGGGCTCTCCATAGCTCAACTAGACACAACCCTTTTCAAGTGGGCTTGGGATTCCAGCCACTATGTCCCATTGACATAGCCATGCCATTTGTGGCTACTCAGGAAGATTCAGCTCATGTCCAGTCTAAGGCAAATAAGGAAAACAACT
>JZKD02S1714210.1:1275462-1289653 GCA_000966675.3 Picea glauca
CCTTCACCAAGGCAAATGGCTCACTAGGGACCAAGTTCAGCAGAAGTTTCCTCATCTCATGGAGGAACTCAATGCAATGGGGACCATTGCTTCCTAAGGGGGGAGGAATGATCCAATTGTATATTGGTGGCCACCCACCTATTACACTTGGAACCCCACCATTGCTTCTTTCAGTTTTTTAGTTTTCGCACAGTTTACTATTTTTAGCAGTTTTTTCGGGTCCTGAACTTTCGGGGCCATTTTGAGGCCCTAAACAATGTTTTTTTTGGGTATGTTGTTGTCACAAAATAACATCTAACGATGCTATTTTTTCTCAAGTGTTGTAGGCCTTGGATATATCTTTCCAACAAGCTATCATACGCCTAAAACGAAGATCGTATGCAAAAGTTACGACCCCGGGAAGTTGATGCACCAACTTACCCAAATGAGGCCCACATGACTTTTGGCGCTTCATCTCCCAGGGTTAGGTTTTTGGATGTCTAGTACTTTTGGCATTCCTATTTATTGTAAAAAGGGCCTTTAGAGCCTCATTGTAATCATCTTCTCACGGATGCGAGTAGCGGCCACATCTCTTCTCAGAGATAAGCTACCAGCGCCCGAGCTAGTTTATTTCCATTCTGTCTGTAAGCATATTTCAGTCATTTGTTATTAATGAAATGAATTCTTATTTCCGCTGCATCTCTGTGTTTATGTGTATTTCTGTATTTCATTGTGTTCCTACATAAATCCGAATCACAAAAATAGACCCGCAGATGTACCCACTCACCGTTATACCAGGCCTCATCAATGAGGATATCAACAACAAGCTAACCAGGGAGATATCGCAGCAAGAGATAAAGGAGGCCTTGGATCAAATGAACCCAGATAAGGCCCCTGGACCAGATGGTTTCACTGCCAGATTCTATCAACAATATTGGGATATAATAAAAAAGGATCTAACCAAAATGATCAAGAAATCACAGCAGAGTAGCAAGCTGGGTGGAAGCACCAACTCGTCCTTTCTGGCACTCATCCCGAAGGAGAAAGGAGCAGTCTCCTTCAACTTCTTCGGGCCAATCTCCCTTTACAACACAATCTATAAAATTCTCACCAAAGTTATAGCCAATCGACTCAAGTCAATCCTCCCTCTCATTGTTCCTGAAAACCAAGGAGGCTTCGTCAAACGTAGGCATATTGCCGATAACATCATCCTTGTTCAAGAGGCTCTTTACTCAAGTATTCGGAGGAAGACAAAGGTATGATCATTAAACTCGATCTCACTAATGTCTTTGATAGAGTTAGAAATAAATTTTTATTTGAAGTCATGAGAAAGTTTGGTTTTGATTCGACCTTTGTAAACTGGATAAAAGCTTGTATTGAATCACCGTGGATAGCCTTGCTGGTGAATGGGAAAGTAACAAAGTTATTCCAAGCTTCCAGGGGTTTAAGACAAGGGTTCCCCCTTTCATCCCTTCTCTATGCAATCCAAGCTTCAGTCCTAAGCTACCAGCTAGAAAACTCCCAAGTTCAAAAAAACCTCCAGGGACTAAGAATCGTGCAAGGGGTGAAAGAAATAAACCATGCACAATTTGCGGGCGATACATTGCTGTTGGGAGGGGCAAGTCCAATAATAGCAAAAAAGTTTAAAGAAGAGCTGGAAGGTTATGCTGCAGTCTCTGGAAGTGAAATAAGCCCAGCCAAAAGAAAAATCTATGGATGGAATATCACGCCAAAGGAGATGCTGGGAATCACAAGAGTTTTGGGGATGGAAGGGCATACTAACTGGGAGGCCTTTAAATACCTGGGATTCCCCATTTTTAAATCTACCCCAAGAGCCTCTCATTTGAACCACCTAATAGACAAACTAAAAAGTAAATTTTCCTCCTGGGGGGCGAACTGGTTAAATTTAGCAGAGAAAGCAGTCCTGATTAAATCTATGGTGACCAGCATCCCTATCTATCAGAGCTCGCTGCTTTTAGCCCCAGCCATCGTCATCCAAAAAATTGAAGCACAAAATTGGCGCTTGTTGTGGGAAGGAGGAAAGCAGGTACGAAGGAAATTGCATTTGATAAGTTGGAAAAAAACCTTAAATCCCTTCTTGGAAGGGGGCCTTAACTTTAAAAAAACCCAAGCTCAAAATCTGGCATTGGGGGAAAAGTTGCTTTGGAGGATGGTCACTAGAAAACCAACTTGGAGCAAACTAGCACTCTAGAGAAAATACTTTAGGGGGCCCAAGGACCGATGCATAGAGTTTCCTTACAAAGAATCAAAAGGATCACCGATCTTCACTCTCTGCAAAAAGGCTCTGCCACATTTCAGTCCTCATCTCACATGGGTGCCAAGAAATGGAAAGAAAATCAAAATCTGGCAAGACTCAATACTGGGAGACCCCCCTCTAGAGCTGCGATAGGATCTAAATCGACTCAAATACTGGATGGATAGTCAAAACATTGTTACTCTCTTTGACACCTCAATTTGGGGGGAGGACAAGCTCATGACTTGGCAAGGGTGGGGAGTGCCCAACATACCCGCTGATCTAGAAAAGGATTGGAGCACCCTTCAAAGTTGTCTCCAAGGGAAATCCCCTCTAAAAAAGAAAGGTAAAGATGAAAGAGGCTAGGGAGGGAATGCAAAGGCATACACCACAACAGAGGGCTACCAACTCTTCACCAGCGTCCCCATCGCCCTACCTAATCCGGCAATCTAGAAAGCAATATGGCAGTCCAAGTCCATCCCAAAAATCGACCTTTTCATATGGACGCTTGTGCGCAATAGCATCCAAATAGGGGAGAACCTCAAAAGACGTGGTTGGGAAGGTCCCTATAGGTGTCCTTTATGTCTACTTGCCGAAGAATCCACAGACCATCTCCTACTCAATTGTGTTTTCTCCAAAGAAGTCTGGAAGCTAGCAACAGGAATGCAAAGTGCCCTCAACCTTCCCCCTGATATAAGAAGTCTCCTTCTCCATTGGGACTCCTTCTACCCTTTCACATTAAACAAAATAAATCAAGCCTTCACTATGTGGAAAGTACTTCCAATGTTTATCCTATGGAACCTTTGGCTAGAATGGAATAACAGAATCTTCAGAGATAACCAAAGAAGCGCAGCCATGGTCGTCACCAGAATTCATGCTCTCTTTGGTGAAACTGCCCCTTATCTCTGCAATTCAAATAATGACCAAACACTGGATGCTTCAGAGGAACTCTGTCTAAGCCATTTCAAGATCCAATGTCACATGGGTAGGAAAGCCAACAACCTACTCAAAGAGGAATGGGAGGTAAGGAAAGACAAACAAGAGTTTGCCAATTGGAAAAGAGGAAGGAACACCCCTATCCTATTATTTGATGGGGCTTCGAAAGGAAACCCAGGCCAAGCTGGAGGAGGGGGGATAATTGAAAATCCCATTGAGGCTACAACAATACATTTCGCATTGGGCTTAGGAATTGAATCCAACAACAGAGTTGAGGCCATGGCTCTTTGGCAAGGGCTAATTCAAGCAAAAAAACATAGGATCCAGGACTTGATCATAATTGGTCACTCCAGAATGATTATACAGGCTTTAATTCACCGCTCTAAGACTCAGAGTGTGATTCTCAATAACCTTCTTGACCTGAATGGGGAGGCGGACGAGGAAGCCAATAGAGGCACACTTCTGGAATCGGGGGTATTGAACGTGAATGAAATGGTATTTAGTGTGGCTCTCCCTTGAAATATGATCCACCCCCATATCATATTCAAATGCCAGCTAAGTCAGAAGACAGGAAATTGAGGGAATCGATTAGACCAAGATGCGTCAGAACATTTGGTTGGATGAGAGGGACAGAACAATACCATGATAAGGAGCATCGTAGATATGGAGGAGACAGGAAATCTGCACGTCCATCCCTCATGAAATTTGCAAATCGAAGGGAAATGATGAGAAAGAGAGATGGAGGAGTTAAAATGAGGGCGAACCCCCAGCCTCATCCCATTACCATGGAGAGATCGCGAGTCTATCAGGGCAGAAAGTTCATGAAGTATCCATCAGTAAAGAGAAAGGCACAAGCAGAAAGGGAACACGTTCAGGAATGGCTTCAAGTTCGACCAGCAAACCAAGAACGGAAGAAAGGCTCAAGGAGATGGATAAAACATTGGAAAATTTGAAGCAAGTGCTCTAGTTTCAGCTGGATTTTCTTGAGAATTTGGATTCAGAAGCTCGGAGAAGAATGGAGAAACTAGAGGAGGACATCACTACTGCAAAACTTGGATTTACAGAGGAGCTGGATAAGCTATACAGGAAGCTCAAGAACCCTCAATAGGAATTTGAAGAACGCATAGATCAGCTGGAAGCAAAAAATGGCTCAGCTAAACAGTGATTGGAAGCAAGACCCCATGAACTAATCCAGCCCACTAGAAGTCTGTTAGCAAGATCTCTCTTCAGTAAAATGGAATTTTGTATAGAAGCCATTGCTGTAAATAAATCTGTACCTGGTGAAGGTTAATAGAAGCTTAGCTCAGGATTATAGTCTATAGCTATAGATTAAGAAGGGCTTTTCAGGAAGACAGGCATGAAGAAATTCGGTGCCTATTTTGTAACCGAATTTGTGGCTAGTCCACCCCCTTTTAATACAAACTCTATAACCATTTTCATAAAAAAAATAAAATACATCGTACGTACAAGGCCCTTAGGTGATCTGATTTTACAACCAAAATAGTGGGAAGCCAAATTGGCCAACACCGAAATTCTAAACTTGCTGGATATTCCACATTTTGGAAGGGGATGATACGTAAACAATTGCGTCAAGTAGTTGATGTCAGTCACCCATGGAGGTTGCATATGGATGGAAGATCTTGTCTCCGTAGACGTGGGGTTCATTTATTTTATTATAGGTCTGCCATCGCGGGGGAATAATCACGCACAATACCTCGATGAAAAAATGAATTAGAAGGCATTGGCGAAGGAGATGAAAAATACATATGGAACAGAGAGAGGATCGTGCAAAATCATCATCAAGTGCATCAGTGACACAACAACAAGGTTGGCCACAAAACTCATGGATTGCAAACTGCTTACAAAGTGTCGTAAGGAGGATGTCCCTGCTAGGGTCGTCGCAGCTACAACAGAGTGCGCGAAGGGAACTATGCTCAGTTGGGCCCTGTACTTACTAAACCTATTTCTTGATGAATTCAAAGACATGAAGGACTTGGGAAAAAAATTTCATTACTCTTCGCTACTAGTCTTGATCTCCTTGATCAGATGGAGGGGACCCCAGTATACATATTTTTATGAGCGGACCATCCATTTCCATGCGGCATGGTACACATCATTGGGGAGCATGTCAGACTCCAAAATGAAAAGTACCAATGCAATCACATTCGCGAGATACTATAACAAGCTCCAAGAGAGTATTACCAACAATTGGAGAATTACTCAAGAAGTGGTTGCGCGATACCGGGACATCCCAAACTTCAAAGAAACTAGGCACACTGTATGGATCCAAGTGCAAAGGGATCCCGAGAAAGAATGGATACAAATTAGATACTATGTCAAGGGATTGGAAAGATGACTGGAGAATTCCATCCCTCACTCAAGAGATTTCTACAGGTACGAAGGTCGATGCATGGAAAGTTCAGACAACTATCGAGGATAAATATGCGCCTAAAAGTCCAAAGCCAAGTCAGAAGTTGACGCAAAAAAAGAAGGTGGTTGCGCCAAAGAAAGGAACACAGGCCAGCAAAAAGGACACTACCCAAACACCAAAAGAACCAGAAATAGGGGTTGCGACAGCACAAGGAACCCCATTGACTACCACCCCACAAGGACAAAGCCATACCAAGAGGATAATCATACACATTGGGGGTGTGCAAAAAAATTCCAAGGCACATAAGTAGTCGCTAGAATATACAATCATTGAGGATGACGCTGAAATTGTCGCCGAAAGAGTCAAAGACCGTGCAACTGAGGACTTTGAGGACACCCAACACCAAAGAGGTCGCATTCAGGACAAGTTGGCTGACATAAGGCAGGTCCTAGAGAAGATCAAAGGAGTGCAAAGGGTGGATAGGGGAGCATAGTCATTCCCCGCAGCATCAGAAGCAGAAGACAGGACTGCGTCGAGCGAGCACGATATGATATAGACCATAGCACAGGAAATCCTAACCTTCCACATTACACCCAACATGTTGCGCATGGACAATATTGTAGCCCAGAAACCACTAAAATATATGGATCGGATACAGTTGGTAATTGAGTTGATACTAACCAAGGCACTATAAAAACTGCAAGTTAGTGTCGCGCAGGAGGTGCAATCGCATGCATGAACATAAGTAACAAATTTGCGACATACAAAGGAGAGAAAAGAAGCATTGGAATTGGTGCTCAAGTAGGTCAAGATCAATACCAAATATGAGGAAGATCATGCATATAGGCTCGAGTAGGGAGTGGCTAAATCCTATGAAAAAATCCAAAATAGCAAGCAAATAGCAAATCCCACCACAACGCAGAATATTGATCATATTGTGCAAACAATTAATCAATACCGGCAGGAAGTTGCAGGATAGATGGAAGAAATGGAATGAAAATTCAGCGCAACTATGGACTTGTTTGATAGGGAGGAACAAATATGGAAAATTATAGAAGAAGATAAAAAGGTCCAGCACTGGGAATAGGAAGAGGAAAACATAAGTGCAACCATCCAGGACCTCAAGCAGAGATAGAAAACAATGAAGATCTCTAAGTGCCTCAAAGGAGTGCAAGATATGAAGAAGCTTCAAGCAAAGCTAGTAGCTGCGTAGATGCAAAATAAGGATCAAAAAGCTCAAATGGAACCTCTCCAAGAGCTAGCCGTGAAGGTCATTGCGCAAGCATAAGTGGAAAAGAAGGAGATGGCGCAAACACATGCAAAGTGCGCAGAAATGATCCAGGAGGAGATCACAATGCAAGTGTTAGATGTGCTCAAAGAAAAGGTCACGCAGGCTCAAATACAAGAAAGGGAACTTACAAACAAGTTCCACATGCTAGAAGGAGCTATTGAAGAAGCACGCACAGTCTAGGTGGCTTAGGATGAGCCACATGTTAGTGTTGGGGGCTTATTGGCCGAAGTCTCATTTTGGGGAAAAGGCCATTTTTTGAGAGAAAAGAACGAAGTGGAAAAATAACAGATGAAAGGAAAAGTAACACACACGAGAGAAGCATGTGAGGCGTGTGTTGTCCCTCGACCAAGTTTTGAGGAAAACTTGGTCAGGTTTGGACCACTTTTGGACTTTGACAGGTTGGTCGAAGATGGAGTGCCCAGGTGGAGCTGAGATCATGGATCTCACTTATTTTTTGGGCTATGTAGACCCAACAAAGGGTTCTTTAGGGATTTTGTAATGGGTTAGGGGATGTCAGCCCATGGAGTTTACCCATGATTAGGCCTTATTGAAAAAGTATAAATAATTAAGAATGTATTGTAGAAAATAGTCAATATCTTGCGAAGCTAAGTGCAAGTAGTTTTGAGTTTCTTTGTGCAACAAAATGTGTAAGTGTTAAGGCTTTGTGCTCGATAAAGAAGTTGGCTATGTTCCTAGACCTACTTTTGGAAGGAGGATCTGAGTGCATAGATCTCCTGTCCTATGAGAAGCTCGGATCTATGTCTTAGTGCACAAGAGTGAGTGAATGTAAGTGATTGAAGAATAATAAAGAATACAAAGCAGTTGGTGGACGTAGCCCCACACTAGGGTGAACCATGTATATCTTGTGTCTTTAGTTTTCATTTTGTTGTGTTATTTATTTTATTGATTTCTTTAGTGCCTTGATCATAATGTATGATAGATAGATATGTTGATGCTTAGTGCTTTACTTAAAGATGAATGAATGTTAGATCTAACTCAGTGTTGTGTGCTAAGTCGTTGAAGTGATTAATATTTATTGTTATTGCGTTGATCTATCTTTGGGTATGTTCTAAGATGTTAATAAAGATAATGAACTAATGCATGTCACCTTCTAAGTGTTTCTATAATACTCTGTGAAGTGTTATTATCACAGATCTGTTTCCCATCTCGGTTACAAACACCTGAGTCTTGTAACCCCCCCTTCTTCTACCTCAGGTGATACTTCACCTTCTTTGCAGGTGTTGTCGAAAGGGCTGGTAGTTAGGGTTTTTTTGGTGCGTTGTTGAAGCGTTGAACCCTGGGTCTGCCCCTGTTCCAACAAATGGTTCCGTTGTCGGGACCTGAAACTGTGATTGTTGGGAACTGAAGTAAAGAAAAGAGAATATCTATGTGCAAATATATTGTTGTAGTGCACAGTACTCTACTTGAATTGTGAAGCTCTGTGCTAAGAAAAAAATCCAATCTGAAGAAAAGAGGTAATATCTTAAAATATGTAAATTTGTGTGCTTTGATAAGAGTAAGATAAGTGAAAATTTTTGTTCTGAAATCATGAATTTAAGTATGTTTAATGGATTATGTCCTAGTCTAAAAGCTAGGGCGTAGTTGGAAGAATGAGTTGATCTAAGTAAATATAATAGAAATGAAGATAGTTATGTTATTCCTATGCATAGAAAGATTTTTTGGACTAATAAGTGGATGCAGGAGCCTAGAAATAATTTTTACAGATTGCAAGTCCAACACTACGATCCTAGTGCAAAGTAAAGAAGAGGTTGGGGAACATACAAGAGAAAGAGAGGATTGACACTATGTTATAAATGAAAAATATCAAGATATCTTGCTAAGGAATGCCTTGGTACATAGGTCCTATTTGTCTTTGTTGTAAAATTGTTGGCCATGAGGTTGAGGATTGTCCAAGGATGATTGCTAAAGTTGAATGAATGAACATGAGACAAGGAAACTATGAAGGAAGTCAAGAGAGTAAAAGAATTTTAGAGAATCATAAAGAGAAAGAACCACAAAAAGATTAGACTATGTAATTACAGTTAAAAGAAATGATGGATGTTCACAAAGAAGTTAGTTTACCATAGATCTTGAAAGTAAAACAACTCATAAATACAAGAATAAATGACTTCGACATAGACTGTGTCTTGGATGAAGAAACACAAGTGAATATTATATCCGAAGGCACTTGGGAAATTTTGGGAAAGCCTACTGTGGTAACTTCATTGGGAAGGATAGGCTTGTTTAAAGGTAAGATGATAACCCTATGTGGAAGAGTTACTAATGTACCTATTATTATTCATGGAACATCGACTAAAGAAGAATTTGAGGTCATTATGTTTGTTGAGAAGAATTCCCCTTTCCCACTTTTTTTAGGAAAGAATTGGATTGAGAAGGATCAGATCAGAAGGAATGTAGAGGAAGAAGTTACGGAAAAGAAAAAGAAAGAACTAAGGGATTTCATAGCCAGAAAAATAGATCGAATAATAGAAGAATGAAAGGATAAGTCGAAGCAACAGAACAAAGTAACAACACGGGAGGAACAAAAAGCAAGAGAATTAGATGTCAAGGTTGAAAGAATGCAAGAAGGTTTGAAGGAGAAGATAAGAATAAGAATGGAATGAGGAATCAAAAAACAGTTAGAGAGATTCAGATAATAGGAAAGAAGGCAAGGAATCTCAGTAAAAATAAAGAGAAGATAGAAAATCTACAGGAATCTACAAAGAACAATTGAAAGACTTCATAGACTGGAACCTTGCAGGAGACAGGTTTGTAGGATTTGAACCTCGCCGGAACAACAGGACCACAAAGAATGGGACTTCACCCTGGTGAAGTTATATGACCATTGGAGTATCCCTGCCCATTAGAACGATGCTCCAGAACATCTAGAAAACAAATTTATGGGCAGATGGACCGCTCTTGGGACATTGAGACCCTGACATAATGGAAAAATTCACATTGATGAAAGAATTCCTACCCGTTGGAAGAATCCGTTATGAGGCCCCGCTTATTTAACCCGTCATATGCTGCATTGGGACCACTTTTTTTTGCTTGTGATTAACTGAGCTAACAAAAAATTGATTGTGTGTCGACCTATGCTATCAGAAACTAGACATCGATGTTTGTTTGTCTACCCCACTTATTTGTTTGCCTACCCTGACCTGTCTGTTTAACAGTGAGAATGTCGGGTGAACCTAGTGCATTAGATAAGTCTGTCGAGGAACTCCTCAAGAATATAATGGTTGACAAACAATTATTTGAAGGTGTCTAGGCATTGCCGACCAGGGGACTATAGGCTTCCCCTTCAACTGGATGACGTTTTGGCCATGTCTACCCTACGATCGAGCAACAAGGTAAGCATCGCGAAAATCTGGCTAATGCGAAGAAGATCTCGTCGATCTTACTAGACTAGATTCCACTGTTGGATGGCATGGTTAACCCTAAAAATATCCCACAAGACTATGAATACACCCTGATCACCGTGTACATTCTGAAAGGAATACACGTAGTTGGGAGTCAGTTAGGACAGATCCCACTACTCAAGAACAACAACTTCAATATAGGAAAAATAAATAACTATGCTATGCTCGCACCCCACCGATACTTGACAAAGACAACTAGGAAGAAGCCTCATCTCATCTCCCAGTCATGGATTAAGGATCTGGTGTAGTCCACCATGCTAAATGTGATGAATATTCCCCATTTTGGTTGTCACCAGGAGGTTAATGCTTGCGTTAAACTCCTCTTGTGTTTCTATCATGGCGGACACCCATGGCTCAACTGGGGGATTACTATGGATCTGACGTTGATCCACTTGATTATAGATTTAAGCATGCAGGGACCTGACCCTTAATAGTTTTATCCAAGGAAGGTCTAAGAACGTTCCCTGGCACAACGCATCAAGGAAGATTATGAAGAAGTTGAAAAAGGAAAGTGAGGCTACAAGGTATCCTCTATATAGGATGGCACAGTGTGCCTCACTTTCCAACTCATAACTGGTAAGATCGTAAGGAAGAATATCCCCACACAGGTCACCGGGTTCATGGTGGACCTCGCAGGAAAATGTGTGGAGGGAAAGTAGATGAATTGGGTGAGTTACCTCCTCAATGAACTCGAGAAAGAATTTCATGAAGCTTAGGATCTGGGATACAAATTCCACTTCAACTGGCTGATTGTTTTGATCACATTTGTCACTTTGGAAATGCCTGAAGGAGCCACCTTTCTGGAGATAGAACCATCGGAGTCATTGGATGCGAGGTTCTCTACCTTGTGGTATACCAACAACATGTCGAAGTAGTGGTAGTCAAACATTGTGTTTCATGCCTATTATCAACAACTTGAGGTTTCCATTGAGTCATTTACGTGCATGACACCTCGCACCTTGCACCAGTCCAAACTGATAACCAAGTTCCATGAAGATCTGCATTTTATCTATATCATTGTACGTCGAGATGAGAGCAAGGAAGAGTTACAATCATATTACAAGATGGCATATGAAGACATGGAGCAGATCACGAAGGAGTGGATGGAGGAGTTCCTTGTACCTTTTGCTGATGTAGAACTCTCCGACACAGACACCATAGGAAGCCCCCTAGTCACCCAGGTCAAACTTGTCGGACAGTCTAGTGGGACAAAGAAGAAGAAAAATCAAGAAGAATTCCATAATATACAGATTGATGAGGAGGACAGTGCCTCTAAAGAAAATGGATCTGGCTCGCTAGGAGGAGGAGATGAAGCAAATGGAAAAGGAGGAGGGGATGAAGGAGAAAATCAAGGAGAAGGTGAAGCTACACCACCAAAAGATCCCCCTACTAAAATAATAACACTGCAGAAGAGGAAGGTTTCTCCACATAAAACTTCAGCAAGAAATAAGACACACGCCAGTAAGCCCCAGTTAGAAGAAACGCTCATGGAATACGACATCAATTTGGTCTGAGGAACCATGGAGGATGCTTCCGAGGAAATCTAGCAGAGACATGGAGTGAAGTAGGAAGAGTTGTATGGAATTATCAAGAAGGAACTGAAGGAAATACGAAAAGCTATTTGTTTGGTCTACATAGTACCTACTGTGCCTTCCTCATCACAGATTGCACAATTGGGGGATGAACCAAACCAATTGAGAAGACTAGAAGATGTGACAGAGGCTCGACTTCAGAAAATACAGAAAGAAAAGGAGAAGGATACAGAAGCCTTGAAACAAGAGAAATATGAAGTCTTAGAGAAATTACGAGTAGCATGGTATAGTGTAACCACATATGAAAATGAGGAAGAAGAGTTTTGGGTGATCCTCTAGGAGGACAAAGAAAAGATACAGAGAAAAAAGGAGAAGCTGCTCATAGAGAAGACTATGGTCAAAGAAGTGGTAAATAAAGCATGTTGCTATGTGATCCAGGGGATCAAATTTTGCTCAAAAATTTAGAGTTCTCAAAATTGCTTCAAATCGAATAAGAGCGTAGGCCTCGTCATTATGAACCCAACGCAACTCGTTTGGGTTCAAACGAACGTCGGGAGCGATAGATATCGTGTTCTGTTCAAAATGACAAATAGGCAAAAAAAAGGGGTGCTGACTGTAAAGTTTGTACAGTCTGTACGACTGCTGATGTGGTAGTTTGTACGACACATGACAGAGCTAAGTGGCAGACAATTGGTAGCTGAGAGTGAATGACATTGCAACACGTGGCAATATTTGGTTGGTCGTATGGTGCCACGTGGCCCAATCATGGGCTTCCATGTGGCACCTTGTTATTGGTTGTTGTATAAAACTTTATTGGAGACCACCGAGTTTGACCCCGTGACCTCTCCCCCCATGTAAAGCCTTTGCATAGTATTCTCTACCAATGCGTCCCACTGTACGCCTTGTTATATGTATGGTTTTAAAAACATTTGAATTTGAGTTTGTTGTATGTTGGCGCGGGGGTCCGGGTTGGGGCTTAGCCCTAGCCCCCGGTCACATATTTGTTACCATATGACCACTGTATATCGTGATGCGTGTGCGGGTATGCATTTGGTTTGGATTTAAATTTGGTTCAAACGGTTATGTAAACTCTTGGACCTTATTTTTAAATGCGCGGTCACATGGGTCATATGACCTTGCCCTTGACGGTTAGGGGCTAGGTGTGCCCATAACCATCCTACAGTTTGCACGGTTCATGCAGTTGCATTCGGTGCTAAGTTTTTACACTTAAATGTGCGTGTGGGCTAGGTTGAGCCAACAAGGGTGCATTTTGTAGACGCAGAGAAAACAAGTTTGAAGGGGGACTTCCAGGAAGCCTATCTTCTTCAATTTTTGGCCAAACGAGGTGTCGAAAAAGCCCAGCTAGGGGTTTTTGGATGTTTTGAAGCCATTGGAGTAGTCTATTTGTCATTTTGAGTATTTTAAAGAACAATTTTTTATCACTTTGAGCAAATAATATAAATGATCCATTGGAAGCTGGACCAAGAGATGTAGCCCAAGAGAGGGGTGAACTCCTTTATCATTTATTGTGTTATGTGTTTTCTATTCACTGTTATTGCTATTGTTTATATGCATCTTGAATGAGTAAATCCTATTAAATTTGTGTTGCAAAGTTGATCCATTTGAATTTTAACACATAAAATTTAACTTGCAAATATTTTCAAGAATACAAGGCTTCTTCATTTTTAGATCAAGTTGGTATCAGAGCATAGTTTTTTGAAGACTTGATTATTTGCATGTGTTTTGTTTTCTGATTCTCACAAGGTTGAAACTCACAAGAGGAGAAGGTCAACTTGTAGATCCAAGTTCTCATCCTTCAAGGAGGAAGCATATATCATCACTGCAAGTTTCAAGGAGGCATTCACCAAGTATGGCTCATGAAGAGAGTCATAAATATGTTCCTACAAAAGATGAAGATCTCAGAAAGGCTGTCATGGAAATGAGAGAGATGATGAAGATCTTGATGGAAAGGAATACAAGGTCTCAAGGTGAAGGCTCCAACCCTTCAAATCACAAGGGAGACAGTGGTGATAAAACTCCAAATGGAAATGGAGGGAATGGTGCTTCTCCACCACCCTCTCCTCCATCTTCTTCTTCTTCATCTTCTACCAACTCAAGACATCTTCCGAATTCTCCAAAGGGACATGATAAAACTCATTCACAAATTCCTTCGTTAAAGCTTGATATTAAATTTGAATTGACATTAATGTACAATGGAGAAGTTAATGCTGAGAAATTAGATAATTGGATTCGTCAGATTGAGGTGTATTGTAGTATACAAAAAATTCAATATGATGAAACTAAGATTCATCTTGCTTCTTTAAGATTGGATAGTGCAGCACTCATTTGGTGGGAATCCAAGACTCGGGAGGACATGAAGAAACATGGTAAAATTTTAACCTCTTG
>JZKD02S1714210.1:1291907-1322110 GCA_000966675.3 Picea glauca
TATTGATGGTCAATATGACATTGATAGGGCAGAAAATTTCATTGAACAAATTCAGTCGATACATCAAATGGTGCAAGAGCAGTTGGAAAAGAGTCAAGCCAAGTACAAGATGAGATATGACAAACATCGTGTTGATCACAATTTCCAAGTTGGAGATGAAGTTTGGCTTTACATCAGTAAGGAGATACTTAAAGGAGAAGGTAAAAAATTGAAACCAATTCGATATGGTCCTTTCAAGATTATTGACAAGATTGGTAACAATGCCTTTCATTTAGATTTGCCTCCTTATATGAAAATGTATGAAGTTGTTAATGTTGAGAATTTGAAATTGTATGAGCCTCCTTTGATTGATGATCAAGGAGAGCGTGTTTAGATTCCTTCTATAGATGATTTTTCCCCAGAATATCTTACAAAACTGCATGAAGACATAATCCTTGATAGGAGAATGCGAACTTCAAAATGAGGAAATGTGGAGTATCTTCGAGTTGGTCTTAAAGGTACAAATCCAAGAAAATGCAAGTGCATTGAGGTTGGAAAGGTGAGGGAACTATACCCTCATCATCAAATAGACTGAAAATAGTCTTTTGGAGGTCCAAAAGCTTTCCAATGGGGAGGTGTGATCCAGGGGATCAAATTTTGCTCAAAAATTCAAAGAGTTCAAAATCACTTCAAATCGAACAAGAGCATAGGCCTCACCATTACAAACCCAACGCAACTCATTTGGGTTCAAATGAACGCCAGGAGCGAGAGATATTGCGTTCTGTTCAAAATGGCAAACAGGAAAAAAAGCGGGGTGCTGACTGTACAGTCTGTATAGCCTGTACGGTTGCTAATATGGAAGTACGTAAGACATGTGGCAGAGCTAAGTGGTAGAAAGTTGGCAGCTGAGAGTGAATGACATTGCAACACGTGGTAGTATTTGGTTGGTCGTACGGTGCCACGTGGCCCAGTCATGGGCTTCCATGTGGCACCTTATTATTGGTTGTTGTATAAAACTTTATTAGAGACCATGGGGTTCAACCTCGTGACCTCTCCCCCCATGTAAATCCTTTGCATAGTATGCTCTACCAACACACCCCACTGTACACCTTGTTATATGTATGGTTTTAAAAACATTTGAATTTGAGTTTGTTGTATGTTGGTGTGGGGGTCCGGGCTGGGGCTTAGCCCCAGCCCCCGGTCACATATTTGTTACCATATGACCACTGTATATCGTGATGCCTGCACAAGTATGCATTTGGTTTGGATTCAAATTCGGTTCAAACGGTTATGTAAACTCTTGGCCCTTATTTTTAAACGCGCGGTTACATGGGTCATATGACCTTGCCCTTGACGATTAGGGGCTAGGTGCACCCATAACCATCCTACAGGTTGCACGGTTCATGCAGTTGCGTTTGGTGCTAATTTTTTATGCTTAAATGTGTGTGTGGGCTAGGTTGAGCCAACAAGGGTGCGTTTTGGAGATGCAGAGACAGTAAGTTTGAAGGGGGACTTCCAGGAAGCCTATCTTCTTCCATTTTTGGCCAAACGAGGTGCTGAAAAAGCCTAGCTAGGGGTTATTGGATGTTCTGAAGCCATTGGAGCAGTCTATTTGGAATTTTGAGCATTGTAAAGCACATTTTTTATCACTTTGAGCAAATAATACAAATGATCCATTGGAAACTGGACCAGGAGATGTAGCCCAAGAGAGAGGTGAACTCCTTTATCATTTGTTGTGTTATGTGTTTTTTGTTCACTGTTATTGTTATTGTTTATATGCATCTTGAATGAGTAAATCCTATTAAATTTGTGTTGCAAAGTTGATCCATTTTCATTTTAACACATAAAATTTAACTTGCAAATATTTTCAAGAATACAAGTCTTCTTCATTTTTAGATCACTATGTGCCTGGCTTGACACAGGAGGAACAGGAGTTGGTTGGGGCTCAAGTAGTGAAACTCGTTAAGACCATCCAACAACTTCAAGAAAGGATAACAGAGTTGGAGATCCAAGAAGTACCGAGCACCCAGTAGGAGATGCGTGAACAGAGGGAGGAAGCCACTAATAATGTAGTAGTAAGGATCAGAACCCTCACCTTAGAATGCAAACCACTGAGTGATAGAAGCACACAAACATATGAATGCCTCATAGAAGATCCAAAGCTAAGGAGATTGGAAGCAAAGTTACAGGATGTGCAACAATAGGCTTTCTCCATGTAGGCACAGATGAAGATGCTCACCGCAGTTGAAATAATGAAGAGGTCCTAGAAGCAGTGTGCGGTACAACAATAGATTACTTCCATACAGGGAAGGGTAATGGAAGTTGTGTAGAAACTACAACCTATGTATGATGAAGCCTACAAGGTGTTTGAAGAAATTGAAGGACAAGGCTCGTAATTGGACTAAGTGGTTGTGACAATAGAACAACGCCTGGAAGGGCCTTTTATAGAGAAAACTATCCAAGATCTCGTTGAGTAGGAGGCTCAGGCAAAGAAGCAAGTCGAGGCAGCTCGAGAGAAGCTCGAGGCCTTCAAAACAACATTGCCCAAACCTGAGTGACTTGGGTAGAGTCACAAGTGAGTGTTGGGGGCCTATTGGCCCTCGACCAAGTTTTGAGGAAACCTTGGTAAGGTTTGGACCACTTTTGGACTTCGACAGGCTGGTCGAAGATGGAGCACCCAGGTGGAGATGAGATCATGAATCTCACTTATTTTGTGGGCTATGTGGACCCAACAAATGGTTCTTTAGAGTTTTTGTAATGGGTTATGGGATGTCGGACCATGGGGTTTACCCATGAATAGGCCTTATTGTAAAAGTATAAATAAGTAAGAATGTATTGTAGAAAGTAGTCAATAGCTTGCGAAGCTAAGTGAAAGTAGTTTTGAGTTTCTTTGTGCAACAAAATGTGTAAGTGTTAAGGCTTTGTGCTTGATAGAGAAGTTGACTCTGTTCCTAGACCTAGTTTTGGAAGGAGGATCTGGTGCTCAGTGCGTAGATCTCCTGTCCTATGTGAAGCTCGCATCTCTGTCTTAGTGCATAGGAGCAAATGAATGTAAGAGATTTAAGAATAATAAAGAAGATGAAGCAGTTGGTGGACGTAGCCCCGCATTGGGGTGAACCACGTATATCTTGTGTCTTTAGTTTTCTTTGTGCTGTGTTATTTATGTTATTGATTTCCTTAGTGTTTTGATTATAATGTATGATAGATAGATATGTTGATGCTTAGTGCTTTATTTAAAAATGAATGAATGATAGATCTAACTCAGTCTTGTGTGCTAAGTAGTTGAAGTGCTTAATCTTTATTGTTACTGTGATGATCTATCTTTGGGTATGTTCTGTGATGTTAATAAATCTAATGAAATAATGCATGTCACCTTCTAAGTGTTTCTAGAATACTCTGTGAAGTGTTATTATCAAAAATCTGTGTCCCAACTTGGTTACAAAAACCTGAGTCCTATAACCCCCCCTGTTTCTACCTCGGGTGAGACTTTGCATGCTTTGCAGATGTTTCCATCAGGGTTGATATTTAGGGTTTTGTTGGTGCGGTTTTGAAGTGTTGAACCCTGGGTCTACCCCTGTGCCAACAAAGCACATGCGAGGGAGACCTAACTACATTAGGGTTAGGGGTTTTGTAAGATATTGTAACGGATGATAAGCCAATAATATGTATCAGTAGTACCTAGGAGGTCTAGGGGAGGTAGACAGAGAAAGAATGAGAAAGGATAGAACTACAACATTTTGTTTGTTGATGTTTTATAGGAGAGTCAAGAAACTCGATCCTGAGGATTAGATTGCAGGATGAGGATCTTGGTGCGATCTATTCATCTTCACAGGGATCAAGAATCATGTTGATATTGTACGATCCAAGTCTATAAATGCGCATGACACGATATATTGCTGAGATATAATAAAATATATTAAGATAAAAATATTTGTGGACATAGCCCAGGAGGGGGTGAACCATGGTAAAACTTGTGTTATGTGATTGAATGTTATGAATCTCCATTTTTGTTAATGATTAAATGCTAGATAAATGAATGAAGGAACTAGTTAAATTTGATATTTCACATGCATGAGTAAGAGTGACTGATTAATTAAGATGTTAGACTAAATCAATGAATATCACAAGGTACAACCACATATCCCCACTTATTCCTAGGATGAAAGCATCTGAGTATTGCAACCACCCATAGAACTATCTCGAGTGAGACTGCCCAGTGCACCCTGTGTATTGGGTTGCCTTCTGGTTTACCAGGGGGGCCAATAGTTTTAGAGGGATTTTGTTTGAAGCTTGTTAAATATGAAACTGTGTCAACTTATGACAGTAAGGTAAGATAAGATTAGATAAAGTAATTAAACCAACAATAATACATGTGGATCTTGATGTGCTTCATCCATTGCCTCTGAACTAGATCTCTGCAGAACTTCAAAGTGCTCTGGCTCTCACATGAGATGATGATAGATCGATCAAACTGAATTCCCAATTCAGTGATAAAATGTTATGGCCACATATCCTAAATGGTTATGTTAACTACCCCTCTATACTCTGCCTTGGCTAAAGATACAACAATAACAATATTCTTCTTGCTTGATCAATATATAGGTCGGGAAACGATACTGAGTGAGTAACCAGATCTGGACTTGCGATCAATGTTATCACCAACCCAGTCAGAATCAATGAACCCGATGATATCCAATGTAGAGTCTACTGCATAATGAATCCCAAAGGTGATGGTGACCTATACGTATCGAAGGATACACTTTACATCCTTCCAATGTAGCTCATGTGGCTCTTGCATGAACCTGGAAACTGTGCCAACTTCATAGGAGAGGTCTATTCTAGAGTGTGTGAGATACAAAAAGCTCCCCACTAGCTATCTGTATAGTGTGTTTTCAACCAGTGGAGTTTCCCCTCCATCCTAAAGTTTCACTCTTGATAGGAAAGGAGTCAAAGAAAACTTGCATTCTGTCATGTGAAATATCTCATGGAGATCTCGTGCATAATTGGCATGAGATAGTTTAATTCTTGATGCATCTTGATTGATCTCCAGTCCAAGGAAGAAGTGTAGTGAGCCCATTTCCGTCATCAAGAACTTTTCATGTAGAATCCTTTTGACTGCAACAATCGTTGAATTCAAGCAACCGGTGATCAACAAATCATCAATATATATAACTAAGAGTAGAAGTGAAACATCCTTCATGAGAATGTAGATAGTTGGGTCTGATTTACAATGTACAAAGTTATGTGACAGCAGGTGGGAATCCATATTGGCATACCATTCCATCGGAGCCTATTTGAGGCCATAAAGAAGCTTCTTCATTCAATAGACCAAAGAGGAATCCTGCATAAATCCCTAGGGTTGCTCCATATAGATATCCTCGGAGATATCACCATGAAGAAATGCAGTCTTCACATCCATATGATGGACTTCCTATCCCTTGGCCGCTGCAATGGAAAGTGAAAAACATATGGAATCCATCTTCGCTACTAGAGTGAAGGTCTCATCATAGTCAATGTCATGCACCTGTTGAAATCCTTAGGAAACAAGCCGGTCTTTGTATCTGATAATCTATCCATCCATTGTGCTCTTTGTCCTATAGACCCATATGCACCTGACAAGTTTCCTTCCATAAGGGGAACCAAATCCCAAGTCTAGTTCTCGAGGAGGGAGTTGTACTCCTCCTGCATGGTGGATTCCCAAAAGGGATTTCTAGCAGCCTCGGCATAATACTCTGGATATGAAGATTGAACTAAGAAAAAATTCCTGGAGGGAAATGGTTCAGTTCCAGTGAGTGCAATAGGAGGTTCCTCGAAATCAAATTGATTCCTCGTAGTATCGGCTGGATTACCAACAAGATCCTATGCATCCTGAAGAGTAGTTTGGGCCCACTTGGACCTCTGCTCTGGCTCTGCATCTACATCTGGATGCATCGAATCTACATATGATTGTACTGACTATGTATGAATAAGAATCGGCATGTGCATGATCGTCATCATAAATCTTGTCTGAATAAGAGTCGGCATGTGCATGATCGTCATCTCAGACAGGTGGAAGAATGAAGGTGTCTACATGCGGTTGATGAGGTACATGCGAGACACTTTCCTCAAATTGGACACTTCGCTCAATGACGAGTCGGTCCAAGGAAAGATCAATAAGTATTTATCCCTTCACACCATCGGGGTATCCAACAAATATACACTCTATGCTCTATGGATCAAGTGCCTTCCTCTTTTTAGAGGGAATCTAGGCCCATGCACATGAACTGAAAATACGAAAGTGGGTCACTTCCGGTTTGAGGCCACTCCAATCCTCGTAGGGGGTCTTATCCTTGAAAAATATATGGGGAGATATGTTTTGGATGTAGATTGTAAAATTAAGTGCTTCGGCCCATAGTCTCTATGGAAGTGACTTTTCATGTAGCATGCAAGATGCCATCTCTTTTAGAGATATGTTTTTCCACTCAACAACTTTGTTTTGTTGCGGAGTATAGGGAATTGTGTGCTGCAATTGAATTTTTGCATCATGAAAAAGATTATGGATCTCATGTTTGACATACTCTCCCCCATTATCAGTTAAGAGGACTTTGATTTTCTTTTTGGACTGTATCTCAACAAGGGCTTTGAAATATTTGAGGTGTTGAAAGACCTCTAATTTTTTCCTGAGAAAGTAAATCCATGTGAAACGTGAGAAATAATAAACAAAAATAATAACATACCTCTCTTTTCTGATTGATGGATGCATAAAAGGGTCCATGAGATAACTATGGATCAGATCTAAAGGAGAGGAAGCTCTCTAAGTCTTTCTTTTGTCAAATTTCTCTTGAGGGTGTTTTCCAAGAACACATCCCTAACATATTCCTTTGGAGAAATGGATGTATGGTATACCATCAACCAATATTTTCTTTCTAAGTTGTTGCATATATATAAAATTTAAATGCCTAAACCTTTTGTGCCATATCCTGCTTCTTTCATCAGCATGGCTAAGCAATATAGCAAAATCTGGTTAAATAAATTCAGAAAATGTATACAATCTAGATTGATGATTTACCTCACCAGTAGAAATCCTTGAGTTGGTTTGCATGTCATAGATGTCCACTGCATTAGGTGTGAATAAGGATTTCTTTCCAGTTCCAAAATTCTTCATCTGATACATGGAGAGAATATTGACAGAATGTTTGGGAACGTGCAACACATTCTTGAAGCTTCCGTTGGTGAGTTCAATCCTTCCTTTGACTGTGGCCTCGAATTGAGAGTTGTCCCCCATTAGAATAGGACCTTTGCATGCATCCAATGAAGAATATAATTATTTTTTGGCATCCATGTCATGTGATGCTCTTGAATCTATGATCCAAGCATCGAGAGAGGAGTTGATGGGAATCAAGGCATGGCTAGAATTTCCTTTCTTGGGATTCTGATCTTCTAGCTTCTTCTTCTTGGCACCCTCGGGGATGCGATATCCAAGGTTATTTTGCTGAAGTATTTGATTCATTATATCTATTTGTTTCTACATGCATGTAGATTCTGGATGGAATCCTTTATGGCAGTATGTGCATTTCTCCCCTTTTCTTCCCTTTCCACCTTTGGATCCGTAGGCATCAGTGAAGGGTTTTGACTACCCTTCCTTCTTCGGATTTCCATGAGATTTAATTTTGTATTTATATTTATATTTATTATATTGATCGCTCCCATCTTTCATAGTAAGTGAATGCTCCTTTGGGCCTTTGATTTTTCCCATGTTGATGATCTTGATTTTCTCTTGTGTCAGGGATTCTATAAATTCCTCAAGAGAAGGCATCTTCCAGGTGGCTCCAGAGGAGAATTTGAATGAAAGGAATGTGGATATGAACACGATGAATTCAGGACCAAGTTTGGAGAGAATGGTGAGAACCATTTGTTTCTCCTCCTTAGATTTATCAACCCCACAAGCTTTGAGTTGCAACAATAAATCCTTGTATTTTGTAGAGAAATTATGGAGATTATCGAAGATTTTTGGATTCAATGTGAGAAATTCCACCTCAATAATGTGTCCCCTCATCTCATCCCATTTTTCAAAGACCCATTCCATGGTGTTACAGGATTCATTGGCATTTTTATAAGAAGATATGTGAAAAAGGAGATCGGGAGAAATGAGACTGCAAATTGTTCTGAATGCTTCATCCATTCAATTTAGATACTTGGATTTTTCTATGGTTGATGTTGGTTATGTCTCTATATTCATGGTTAACCTATACAATCCTCTACCTCGAATATGCATGAACATGCTCTCCTTCCATGCAAATAAGTTGTAAGGTGTAAGAATGAATTCTTTTGGGAATTCCATTTTTTCGTTGTCTTCAATCTTTAGTACCTGCAAAAAATAATTTGGTGTAGCTTTGCTTAGCATTCTGTTGGCTCTGATACCATGTAAATATGTTGAACCTACATAGAATATATCTAGATAAAAAATACCACACACATTTGCAGAAATAAATTGATAAAGAAGAAGAAAGAGAGAAAGAATGGAGGAATTCTCATTAACCGTAATGAATAATGAATAATTTACACATGATATACTCTATATAACTCAACCAATGCGCACCGAAGGTGAATCCAATGCACCATGGTGGTGGTATAGAGTGCTCTAGACACACACCAATAGTTACGGGAGTGAACTTCCACCTAGTCTAGTCTCTCGGGCAGTTACGAAAGTGAATTGCCACCTAGCTGAGTTAACTAGTCTACCAGTCTTCAGTTAATTGATTGAAACATAGTGAAGTGAGGAGGAGATTAGGGAATCATGGGTAATGCACTAGTATGGTGATGATCCCAATGAATGTTGGACATATTTTCATTCATGTGTTGTCATTGATGTCAACAATCATGATAAGTTGTTATGATGGCAACATGAATCATTCATGATTAGTTATACAGTTGGCATTAGTGACAAGATGGCCAATAATGTCTTTCCATGTGTAATGAAGGGTCAATGATGGAAAGAGAATTTCAAACAATAAGCAGAGAAGCAAGGTTAATCTCAGGAGGTAAAGTATACTAAATATCGACAGAAGAACATCACCTTAAGGCTGAAAGCAATTCATGAATATTGTTGATCACGATAGGATCAACAATGTTCCTATGATGAAATCTCGGGAGATTTAGTGACAGACTATCAGTGCATAAAAGAATGCAAAAATAGTTATTAAATCTTAGGAGAGTTAGCGAATGAAGAGAACATTTTCGAAATGTCATATGATCGATGGAAAGACTGAGAAATCAATCAATGCACAGGAAAAGGTGAGAAGCCTCCACAGTCATCCGATCAAGAAATTGACGATGTTGATCATATAATATAACAAACATTGGTCATATGTATGACCATGGTTGGCTTGAGGATCGTTGGAGGATTGTGACCATTGGATCTACAATCCAGATCAATGGTAAGGATGAATTGTGGGGATCAGAAGGAGAATTAAACAACTCACTAGTTCCAACCCTGCAATTGGTCTAGATCATCAGATCTCATAGACTTCGATATCTACGATTGTGTTTGATCCAACAAGCGATCATATTAAGTCGTATTTATTTGTGATCGTCGGATGCACAATTGTCATATCAATGGCAGGTTTAGATTGCAGATATCGAAAGGAGAATTAAATATCGTGCTAGTTCCAATCCCAAAATTATTTAGGACCATTTGATCTTATAGCTTTGAAGATCGATGATTATGGTTGACTCAACAAAGGCGCACAACTTCAAAGTACAGAATTTTGGTGATGAGTTAAATCAATCGCAATTTGTGGCTCCGCAACCATCCTTGATCTTCTTCGAGAATATTCACAACCATCGAATCACTTTAAGTGGAAGGATAGGATAAGCGAGGTAAGATATGAGATCTCATTTATGCGAATTTCCGTTAGCCATTGGATCATTCTAAGTGGAAGGATAGGATAATCTAGAAGAGAAGCATCATAGATAGATTGATCCGTTGATCCAAGATCTTGATCGAATGAACATATTTCACTTCAAGTCTAAATATGTGAGGAGGTTACGCTCCAAAAAGTTTGATATGTGAAATCCCTGAAGCCCGGAGACTTGGAGAGTCGAAATAAATTATCGACTATTGAATCATCCGAAGTAAGCCTCAGCTGTCTGATTCAAGAGGACATGTGGCAGACCATGGTGGCAGACCATGTCTACGAAGACATATGGTAGATTACATCAATAGACCACGTCAGCAAGAAACTGTGACAGACCACGTCAGCAAGAAACTGTGACAGACCACGTCAGCAAGAAACTGTGACAGACCACGTCAACAAGGACACATGGCACAGTCAGAGAATGATAAGTGTCAAGTTGAAATTAGTATTTTTGGTACGTGAAAATCATGAATCTGAGTGACATGTGGCAACTACTTGGCTCATGACAAGAGATATAATGATGTAAGCAAGTTACATTACTCCAAGAGTTTTCACCACTAGAAAATGACAAAATCTCCGAAGTCCCGAAGGACGAAATCCCGAAGTAGATATGGTTCGTCTGATCTAAAGAAAAACTTCGGGAGTATTCTCATCCGTTGATTTACTATAGTGGAAGGATAGTGTAAGCATAAATGTTAATTGACAACAAGAGGTCTCCACCATATTATGACTTACCACAGCAGGTGATCACTCTGGAGGAAAATGGAGTGACGTCTATTCGAAACCTCTAAAGTCCCGAATGCCGAAATCCTGAAGTGGACATGGGTCGTCCAATCTGTAGAATACTTCGAATACATTATCAACCATTGGTCAAAACATAGTGGAAGTATAATGTAAGTATAAATTGACGAAGTCGCGAAGTAATCTGTGACCATACATCTTAATGTTTGATTAAGTCTGAGTTGTTGGATTGAACAATGAAAGGATGAGTGTAAGGATCAAATCTGACAATTGATCGATTTCCGCGAATAAATGTAAACCATCCGATCTATTTGGGAAATTTGATTTAGATGTTTTGAAATGTTTGAAAAGTTTAAATCTCAAAGTTCCGAAGGGAGAAGTTTCATCATCCGTCCATCTCATCAGGAGATTGAATCGTGACCATTGATTTAGATAAGCACTCAAGAGATCGTTTGGCCTAGCACCTGGTCACTGCATATGGTCATATGGAATAAGAAAAATAAAGGTAAATCTTAAATAATAAGCTCATGGTTCTACGCCTATGGTCATATGAAAATTGTTTGAAAGGAGCACCTTATACAAATTTCATTCGACAGAGAGTTACACCGGAACAATACAGAGAATCGATAAATAATTGAATATGATATGTTGGTGAACTAAGAATGCAGTAGAAGCATGAGTATGATCTAGTGAGTTGATCCATGTATGTGATCAAATCACGAGGATAGATGAATCAATACACAACCATGATTAAAAGAGAGTTAAATCATGAAAACATGAATAAAGAATAAAAAGGAAAATGATATTAATTAAAGTTTAAAGATTATCATTTTAAATGAAAAAGGTACAATGGTTCAAATATCAAAAGACACAATGATTCAAATTCACACCTGTTGGAAGACTATATAAACAAAAAGGATGGTGAGAAGATGTGTAGTTTAATTTATTGAAGTATATATATTTATATATAATGGATTGAATGAAAGTTCATTCTATCAGTTTGGTGACTGTTTACATGCTAGGTCTTGTATGAGGATTGGATTCCTCACATCTCAGTTGGATCTGAGATCAACAAGATGGAACTTTTTATGAGGGTTGGATTCCTCATTCTCAGTTGGATCTACGAACTACAAGTTGGGTCTTGTAACAGAGAGTTGGGTCTCTCATAGTTGTATGAAGATGATATTCAAAGATTGATCTTATGTATTCATTCAATTTATTTAAGTAAATAAATTATTTATTCTTATATATATATATATATATATATTGATTGAGAAAATGAAATTAATATTTGTTGTTCAGTTAATTTGTGAAGAGTGAAAAATGTCCAATGTTTTGTGACACTGATTCACCCCCCCCCCTCCCTCCCTCTCAGTGTTAAGTACCCATTTTCATCAATTGGTATCAGAGCGGGTTCCTTCAGCACAGTTTAAACACTGAAGGTAGATTCAGAAGAAATCAGTGGAAAAATTGTTATCTCCACAAATGAATCTCCCTTATTTGATGGAACAAATTATTTATCATGGAGGGGAAATATCAAAAGATATCTGAAGTCAAGAAGATCTGGAGTTTGGGTTTTAGTAGTAAGTAAGCCCTGGCACTTAACTACTTCAAATATCAAATCCAAAACTGCAAAGGAAGCAAAGAGAAATAATTTAGTAGCCTTAAAATAAATTCAGGATGGATTAACAGACGAAGTCAAAAAAAAGATGAAGCACTACAAATCTGCGAAAGAATTATGGCTTCAACTAGAAAAATGTTATCATAATGAAACAGAAGAAGAAGAGAAATCCTATCAAAGTGAGCAACAAGACTCATATACAGAGGATTCCTGTCAGAATAAAGAAAAAAACTCAGAAGAAGAGAGTTCTTATCAAGATAATGAAGAAGATAAAGAAAAGGAAAACTACAATCAGATTGAAGAACATAATGTAGAGAAAAAGATTTCTAATCAGAATGAAATACATGATTTGATGCAAATCTCAGTCAACAGTGAGGAAGACAACCTCATCAAGGAATTGAACAATACCTTAGTAATCACTAAAGAAAGATTACATAATCTTAAAAGTGATGTTTCAACTGCTATAAGAGAGATTCGGTTGGAACCAGAAAATTATATGCATATTAAAGTTCCTATGGAGGCTCGCAACAGTCTTGAGTACACAACCCTGTGCACTCTAGAAGAGTTGTAGAAACTCCAACATAAAGATATGATGCTTCTACAAAAGCTAGATCAATCTAACCATGAAGAGCGTGAACACAAGTTTCAGCTAGAAAACAAAGAAGAGGAGATCAAAAGTTTGAAAACCAAAGTTATTAATCTAACATAAGAGATGGAATAATTAAAGAAACATGATAGTAAAAGAAAAGAAGTACTAAGAGAATCATAAAAATGTTATGTTAACATTTATCCCATAGATGAAGTAGAAGAAGAACTATCAAAGGCCAAACAGAAAGTTGATTGGAGTCTTTATGTATACCACTATGACCATAATGAATCAGACTATAGTTTTCTTCATGACTACACTAAATAATTTCTCAAAAAGAGTCAAAATCATATCATGGAAATAAAGGAAATACTCAAAGACAATGAAAAAATCACATCTGATCAAAATATTCAGTTAGAAGAAAAAGAAGAGGAGATTGAGAAATTGAAGAATGAAATCAGTCAGGCAAAAGAGGAATCATGTCATGAGCCAGAAGCAGAAGTTGTTAATCTTAGAAAGGAGGTTGGGAAGTCAAACACTCAACTTTAAGAAATTAAAGAAAGTAAATAAAAACTAAAAATCCAGTTAACAAGGAAAGAAAATTCTTACCACATGCTAGAATTGGAAATCATCAAAAAGATTAATGAAAGTACTAATGTAGATCTAATGACTAAAATTGAAGAATCTAAGAAAAAGGAAGAATCCCAAAAGATTCAAATAACTAAAAAGGAAGAATCAGTATTAGAAAACATCAACCTCAAAAGTATTCAGCTAGAATACGAGGAAGAAATCAAAGTATTGGAAACTAAATTTTTTGATCTAACAAGAGATTTGGAAGAATTGAAGACATGTGACAAAACTAATCAATGCAAAGAAGTCTTGGAAGAGACAGAAGAAATAGTCATCAATCTAAAGACTCAACTTGAACATGCTAAAGAAATGGAAGAAGCCCTGAAGATTCAGTTGACTAAAAAGGAAGAATTATGTCGAATATTGAAGTTAGAAATAGTCAATCTCAAAAGGATAAATGAGAAGACAAATAATATTGTCAATTTCCAGAATATTTCAACCATCCTAGATAAGATTTGGAAAAGCCAAAAATCAGCTGATGAAAAAACTGGTCTTGGATACAATAAGAAAGAAGACAATAACAAATGGAGCACCATCTACAAACATGAGAAAGGATCATCCTTTTTAAAAGGAAAAGATTCAAGTAAAAATAAATTACAAGTCATGAACTTTGTTAAGGAAGACAACTATAGAAGTTAAAAGGAAGAAGAAAATCAAATGACAAATCCTTCAAGACAGAATAAAATCAAGGAAGGAAGCACCTTCAAAGGATATTGTTTTTCTTGTCATAGCTTTGGCCATAAAGCAATGGACTACAAGAAACTAGAGAAAGGATATACATGAAAATGCAAAAAATCAATTAGATGTTGGAGATGTAATTTTGTTGGGCACACAACAAAATTGTTTCATACAATGAGATGTTACAACTGTTATAGGTTTGGGCACAAATCCCAAAACTGCAAGAACACAAAAAGTCAATATTTGAATAAGTCATTCAAGTCAGTGAAAAAACCTAATAAAAGTTGGAACAAGAAATGAGATGACAAATCTCCAAAAGCACAATTAGAAAGAGAAGATCCAAAAAGAAGAATATCTCATAGAAAGATATGGAGAAGAAAAATTGAAGGAGAAAGCAAGAAAGATGTTATTACATCTGAAAATGAAGAAACTAATAATAAGAACATGATGGGTAAAATTCCTAATAAATAATGTGAAATTCAATATGAGATAAATCAATCTCAAGAAAAGGAAGTACCTATAGAAGAATATGGGACAATATCAAATTCTGATGATGTCATAAGGAGTATCATTCAACAAAGATCATGTGATAACAAAATTGGTATTTAAATCAATTGGTATAATTTCTCAATTGATATTCATGTGAAATATCAAAGAAGAATAAGAAGTTAGTAAATTAACAGGGGAAGAGACCTTGTCAGGAAGAGCTACCCTTTCAGAAACAAAGGGGGAGAGTAATTAGAAGCAGAGAGAGAGCATATTGACAGTGGGAGTCATTCAGTTATGGAAAATAGAACATGATTCCAAGGGGAGTTACCCAAGCTCATATTTTGGTCAACAAAATGTAGAAAAACAGATGTTGATCATAAGGGGAGAAACCCTTTTCCATTGATGTCAAAGGGGGAGAGTAACTTCAAAGGAGAGAAGAATCATCACAGGGGGAGTTTGTATATGAAGTTAGTGTGTTTCCCTCAATGAAAAAAGGGGAGATTATTGGACATATTTTCATTCATGTGTTGCCATTGATGTCAACAATCATGATAAGTTGTTATGATGGCAACATGAATCAGTCATGATCAGTTATACAATTGGCATTAGTGTCAAGATGGCCAATAATGTCTTTCCATGTGTAATGAAGGGTCAATTATGGAAAGAGAATGTAAAACAATAAGCAGAGAAGAAAGGTTAATCTCAGGAGGAAAAGTATACTAAAGATTGATAGAAGAACATCACCTTAAGGATGAAAGCAATTTGTGATTATTGTTGATCACGATAGGATCAAAGATTAGGAGAATTAGCGACTGACTATCAGTGCATAAAATAATGCACAAACAATTATTAAATCTCAGGAGAGTTAGCGAATGAAGAGAACATTATCGAAATGTCATCCGATCGATGGAAAGACTCAGAAATCGACCAATGCACAGGAAAAGGTGAGAAGCCTCAGCAATCATCCAATCAAGAAATTCACGGTTTTTATCGTCTCATATAACAGACATCGGTCATATAAATGACTGTGGGCTTGAGAATCATTGGAGGATCGTGACCGTCGAATCTGCAAGCCAGATCAATGGAAAGGATGAATTGTGGGTATCGGAAGGAGAATTAAACGACTCGCTAGTTCCAATCCCACAATTGATCTAAATCATTAGATCTCACAGGCTCAGATATCGACGACTATGGTTGATCCAACAAGCGATCGGATTAAGTTGGATTGATTTGTGACCGTTGGATGCACAATCGCTAGATCAACGACAGGGATAGATTGTAGAGATCAAAAGGAGAATTAAATATCACGCAAGTTCCAATCCCGCAATTATTTAGGACCGCCCAATCTTATAGATTCGAATATTGACGATTGTGGTTGACTCAACAACAACGCACAACTTCAAATTGCAAAGTTTTGGTAATGAGTTAAATCACTTGCAAGTTGTGGTTCCACAACCGTCCTTGATCGTTGATCTTCTTCAAGAATCTTCACAACTATCGGATCACTTTAAGTGGAAGGATAGGATAAGCAAGGTAAGATCTGAGATATCATTTATGCGAATTTCCTTCAGTCGTTGGATCATTCTAAGTGGAAGGACAGGATAAGATAGAAGAGTAGCACCGTAGAAAGATGGATTCATTGATCCAAGATCCTGATCAAACAAGCATCTTGCACTTCGGGTCTAAAGATGTGAGGAGGTTACACTCCAGAAAGTTTGAGATGTGAAATCCCTAAAGCCTGGAGACCCGGAGAGTCGAAATAAATTGTTGACCATGGGATCATACGAAGTAAGCCTCATTCATTCAATTCAAGAGGACATGTGACAGACCATGGTGTCAGACCACGTCTACGAATACATATGGAAGATTACGTCAACAGACCACATCAGCAAGAAACTGTGACAGACCACGTCAGCAATCCAAATCAACAAGGACACATGGCACAGTCAAAGAATGACAAGTGTCAAGTTGAAATCATTATTTCAGGTACGTAAAAATCAAGAATTTGAGTGACACGTGACAGCTACTCAGCTCATGAAATGAGATCTAGTGACGTAAGAAAGTTATGTCACACAAGGAGTTTTTACCACTAGAAAATGACAAAAGCTCCAAAGTCCCGAGGGATGAAATCCTGAAGTAGATATGGTTCGTCCGATATAAAGAAAAATTTTAGGAGTATTCTCATACGTCAATTTACTATAGTGGAAGGATAGTGTAAGTGGAAATTTTAACCGACAACAAGCGGTCTCCACCATATTATGACTTACCACAATAGGTGATCACTCTTGAGGAAAATGGAGCGACATCTATTTGAAACCTATGAATTCTCGAATCCCAAAATCCCGAAGTGGAAATGGGTCATCCAATCTATAGAATACTTCGGCTGCATTCTCGAACATTAAACAAAACACAATGGAAGGATAGGATAAGTATAAATAGATGAAGTCGTGAAACAATTTATGACCATCCATCTCAATGTTTGATTAAGTCTGAGCCATCGGATTGAACAATGAAAGGATGAGTGTAAGGATCAAATTTGACGATTGATCAGTTTCCGTGAATAAATGTAAACCGTCCGATCTGTTCGGGAAATATGATTCGGAATGAACGTTTAGACATACTTTCCACTTACAATATAAAAATCAATCCAATTATTCCAAGAACCAAGTTATATCTAAACTGCAGGAAGCATTTCCAGAGCAATAGTCAACGAGACCTGTCAAACTTGCGACAAAAAAACATACAAAAAGAAAAAAGAATCATTCAAAAAGTAATATTCTTATAAACACTTTGTAATATATATATATATATATATATTACAAAGTATTCATTTATTAATATATCAATTTTTTCATATTTAGTTTTCATATATCAATATAAAAGTACTTTGTTGTCGTGTTATTTTTTTAGGAAAATTAGGAAAATCCCAGAGGACCAACGAGCTGATATCTAAAATATGCCAGTAGGAATGTCCAAAAAATTGTACAAGGAGATGGTCAAAGAGATGGACATAATTGCATCACAGGAGGAGACATCTCAATAACAATGTGATTCAAATGTATGTAATCATTGAATTTTTACATTAGGTACAAATAATTAATTTAGCATTAAATACTAATTTTCGAATATTCTCTTATAGAAAAGAAAAGAAAATGGAAATCATTCTGCACATAAAGCTGAACGACAAGGAAGAAAAGGGTTTATAGCAAAGTTTGTGAGTAATTGTTATTTCCTTATAACAACTTAAGTTTTTTTTTTGTATATTTTAAGTTGTTTTACAATAGCCATCCTTGAATGTCTTCAAACAAGTGCTAACATACAAAGAAGAGAGATCTGAAAAATTGATTGACATTGGGTTAAGTAAGGGTTGTGAGTATATGTTGGCATATCAAAAATTAATTTTGGATTCAGATTTTTGTGGTGAGGAGTTTCGAAGTTATTTGTTGGATGATCCACAATTTTTTTCAGTTTTGTGATCGACGTTTCAAATCTGAATCGGGATTCATCATCAGGACTAATTAGTCTTGATGATGAATCCTGATTCGGATTTGAAACGTCGATGAAAAAAATGACAACAATTATGGATTATCCGACAAATAACTTCGAAATTAATTATGGAATTTGTAAGTATATATAATTTATGTTGTTTTACTTCTATCGTTTTATAATTAATGAAACAAAAATAATACTTTATATTAAATCTAGGATTTATTATGGGGTATAAAACTTGTAGGAAACAAAGTATGGAACTGAACCAACAGAAGAATTGTTGAAACAAGGCATGGGATTTTATTTTAAACATATGTGTATGATTCATGAGTCAATTCTTTCTTTGTAGATACATTGCTTTTCAATTTACATTCATGTATATTATTTATTTCAATTTTCATTATTCTCACCAATGTAGATAGACTCATTACAATTTATTTTTATGTTTGTAGATGGAACTTGAAGAAGATGAAAACAATCAAGAAAATCAACCAAACATTCAACAAAATAACCCAAAACATGGAATTATCTCGAGCACTAACGACAGTTCCAGTGAAGAATGATGACCAATATATTTGGATATCAATGAAAGATGCAATTGTATTTTTTTGAAATAATTGTCTGTGAAAATCAGACATTTTTGTTTAATGTAATGGACATAGTTTCCCAATTGAAAGACAAGGGATTACTGATAAGCGTCCCATTTTGTATGACAAAGACCCTCTTATTCATATAATAAAATATGTTTTAATTTATTCTATTGTGTTGTCCAATGTCGTTGTGAAATGTTACATCACTAATTAAATATATGGATGACTAAATATTATAATGAAGAGATGAAAAATATGATGATATAAAAAAAAATCCAAACAGCATATCCAAATTCACTAATCAAAATATAAGATATATATAAATGTTTTGATAAATAATGGAATTAAAAAATAAAAATAATTGCACTATCACAGGTCGATGTTTCTTGGTGTATTTTAATTATTAATATCCTTGGTGCATTTAATATTACAACACACTTGTATGTTTCATAAGAAATGCACACTGGTTCTTTTATGTAATCAATTAACATTGGTTTCAATATTTATTTAATACCACAAAATTATATTAAAAAATTGGCCTTCAGTGCATTTAGCGTATATGAAGCACCGATTCTTTTGTTTTATTAATAAGCACCAATGCTTTAGTATTATTAATAAGCACTGGTGCATTTGTGTTATTAATAGATATCGATGATTTTGTGTTATTGATAAGCACTGGCACTTGTTTGTTACTAAAAATCACTAGTTCTTTCTACTTTTAATGCACCAGAGGGTTTTTTCCAGGTAACGCACCAGTGTGTATTATTTTATACAATATCGGTGCCTTATTATTAATAAATCACTGGTGCATTCTAAGAAGAAATAAAAAGTGCTTAATTATTGTTAACTCTCCCAGTGTGTTTTACTATTAAAGCCCCGGTGCTTATAAGACAAACGCCCCGGTGCTTATAAGACAAATGCCTTGGTGCTTAAATATTTTACTGCCATGGTGCTTGATGTTAAGTGTACAACACTGGTTTGGTACATGTATGTATGCACCGATGCTTGTACCTCATAAAAACACATTGATTTGTAAACATCCGCTAACACCTTTGACCGCCCTGATTTTTTTAGTTATAATCAAGTTCTGTTAAAGTATTTGCAAAAACATTCACTATCAAAAATAGATGTTGTAGTGGAGGTTTTTTTGACAATTTTTGTCGATTTTGTAACACTAGAAACCTCCGCTATAACCTCCGCTAAAAAATATTTTCCTTGTAGTGAGTTTACATATTGAGAAGTAAAATACCATCAAAGGATAAGAAGTAGCAAACATGCTCTTTGAACAAGTCTCAATGCACTTTAGGATACCAAGGAAAATCATATCAAATATGGATCATAGATTTTCTAGTGCCTTTTGGGCTACACTTTGGGAAACGATGGACACCATGTTGAAGAGATATACAACATTCCATCCACAAAAAAAATGGGTAGAAAAAATCAGTCAATAGGACGTTGGTTCATCCTTTGATGGGTTATAATCAGAAGCATCCAAATACCGGGGATGAAAATTTGATCTATATTCAACACTCTTATAATAGACCAGTCCATGCTTCTACCAGTAAGTCCCCTTTTGAAACTTTCTTTGGGTATTGTCTCCTTCGCCCTTGGATGTTGTATATGGAAAACAAGGAGGAATGAAGGAAGACATCACAAGAGAAGGATTAAAAGTGGAGAAATTTGTTGAAAATATTAGGCATATCCATCTTCAAGTATCGAAGACATTGAAGAAGTCACAAAAATGGTACAAGGACTGACATGATCAACACATAATCGAGAAGAAATTCAAGGTGGGAGACAAAGTTTGGTTGCAACTAAACAATGAAAGGATACAAGGTACTAGTAAGAATATTAAGGCTCTATGGTATGGTCCTTTTGAAGTATTGGAGAAGGTGGGTGGAAATTCCTATAGACTCATTCTACCCCCATGTATGCACATTTACTCAATAGTGATTGTGGAAAATATGAAACTCTATGAACCTTCCATGTTGGATCAAGAAATTGAGGAGCGGGTCCTACCTAGATAACCTAGAACCATAATCTCAAGTAGAGTTGGTAGAAGATATATCTTTGGAAAATAATTCCATAACCACCAATTAGGGGTAGCATGACCTTTGTATGATCGAGTTGAAAGGACAACTTCCAGGAAAGGAAAAATGGTACTCTAGGGAGAAGGTAGAGGAAAATTTTCCTCACCTCATTTAGTTAAATATTTTGGGGACCAAAATCCTTCCTAAATGGGGAGGTATGATCTATAATGGATCATTATATAATTTTCCATATATCTTAGTAATTTATGGGAGAAAAAATTGGACGAATTGGCTTGCAAGGCCCATTTTAGTTGCAAGTCCTAGTTTGGAAATTTGGGGTCTAAAACTTTCTAGATCCATTTTCATGCATCAAACGACACTTTTTAGGGTCAAATATTTTCTTGAATATATTATAGCCCCTTGATTGTGTTATACACACCAATACCTTTCCAATGGTGTGAAATTCACCTCAATTGAATATTTTATGTTGAAGTTATGCCTCCCACAAGTTGACCTACTTTGTTGACCACCATGGTACTGAGTGGATTCCATGTCATCCCCCATTATTCACACATGTGGGGCTAGACACATGTGGAATTTCAATGTTATTCTAAAAGGTACAAAACCTAGCATTAATTGAGGGTTGAGTCATGCAAAAACCCTAACCCTAGACAATTATCAAGCTATGTTAAATATTGGGTTGTCAGGAAGAGAGAGGGTTCTATTCGTTTACCATTGTACTTATTCCATACTTAATCAGAGCATCTAGGAGTGGGATTTGAGAGAATAACATAGGAGGAAGAATATTATATAACATCCATTTAGACCATAGTGTCAAATGAAGCTCTATAGTGAGTGCCCCTTTCTTTGTATTTTCATTTTCATAACTAAAGAAAAGAGAGAAAAACATAGGCCTCATCTTCTAGTTGGGTTTTCTCCCATATTTAGTTTCTTAGGATACATTTTTTTTTTATTTGTGTGTATATCGTGTTCATTTTATTCTTCTTTCATTTTAATATTTCAATTGTTTTCATAAATTTGAGATCTAAGGAAATAAACCTACATAATAAAATATTCCAGCATAATACAAGATTTTTTGTTATGAGCTATTCTAGTGGAATATCCATGGTAGTTTATATATCTCTCATGGGAAAGGGAGAAAAATATCTCAAGGTCTCCTCAAACTCTCGTAACCCCTCTCCTCAATGATACAATGAATAAATGATGGATATCTTCCAAAAAAACCTTAAAAACCCTTTAATATAGTGCCCATGAGATGATAACTATAATAAAATCCCAATAAGTCACTAAGTCGTCAACTTCCTAGAGTCCAAGACTGATATGAATTTAATGAGCAGAAAAAAATGAACACAGATCTGTATTATTAACAAAGAGATTCCATGAAAAATAATAGAGATACAGTAAAACTTGGCTTCTATTAAATAAATAAATATGTTGAAACTATAAAATGTAGATTGAAACAAGCTTGATAGAATGGTGGCGGCTTATCACTGAGAAGAGATGTGAAGACTACGCTCATTCGCAAGAATATGAGTAAAATGAGGCTTCAAAAGAGTTTTTACATAAAAAATGAATTCCAAAACGCTAGACATCAAAAAACCTAACCCTAGGAAATGAAGCACCAAAAGTCATGTGGGCCCCATTGGGGTAAGTTGGTACATCAAATTCTCAGGGTCGTAAATTTTTCATACAATCTACATTTGGGGCATTTGATACCTCGTCGAAAAGGTCTATCCAAGAAGTACAACCTTTTCTTAGGATCAAGGAATTTGTTAGCAACCATGGCCCCTAAAAATTCCAAAACAACATCGTTTAGGACCCCAAAACGACCCGAGAAGTTTGGGACTCAAAAATCTAGAAACAAAATTGCCAAGATGAAAACTGTAACTGCCAATATTAAAGTTGTATGTGAGCCAACTAGAAGAGGTGGGTGGCCACCAATATCCACCTGGATCAATCCTCCCTCCTTAGAAAGCAATGGTCTCCATTTCATTGATTTCCCCCGTCAAATGAGGAAACTTTTGTTGAATTTGGCCCCGGGTGAGTCACTTGCATTGGTGCAGGAGTTGCCTTGCCTTGACAACTTAATAAAGATGAAGATTGTGTTGGTGATTTCCCTTGGAATGTGTGCCCATGATCTTATCAGTGGATGCTTGTTCCATGAAATCAGGGTTGATCTATGTTGGTGTTAATTGTTCTGCTATCTCTGAGGTGTCCAATAATGGTGGAAAATATGGTTGAAGTAGGTCCACATTAAATACTGGGTGCAAGCCAAGGAATGGGGGAATGTTCATCTCAAAATAATTGTCTCCCATGGCCTTGGTGATGGTCTAAGGTTTATAGAGGAGTGGATGAAGATTCTGATGGGACCCTGTAAGGCATTCTTTCTGCAAGTGAAACCAAACTGTATCTGCCACCTGAAACTTGTGTGGCACCAGATGTTGATGATGGAATTGCTTGTGCATAGAATTGGACTTCTATAAAATATCCTGAACCTATTGGAGGATGTTTTGGATCCTCTCAATGAACCAGGTATATTTTTTGGGTTTAGTTTGAGCATGGGATGAGTCTTCCTGGGTGGTCGCAAGGGGTAGTGCAACATCTATGGGACCCAATGTTTGAAATCCCAACCCCACCTAAAAGAGGTTGTGGCCAGTTGAGATATGTATGGCTCTGTTGTAGTTGTGTTGAAAACAGGGAAGACTCGCATCCCATGTGTGGGGATTCTTGGAATTGTACATACGTAGGATATGCATGATTATCTGGTTGATGACCTCAGTTTGGCCATCCATTTGGGGGGGGTGGAAGAAATTGGATTTGGTGAGCTTGGTTCTCAACAATGACCAAAGTCTCAACCAAAATGTGTTGAGGAATCGACTGTACCGATCTGAGATGGTGGTTTGTGGTATCCCAAAATGTCCCCACACTCGTTTGAAGAAGATATTGGCAATGGACTCTGCTATGATTCTCCTCTTGCAAGCGACCAAAATTGCCATTTTAGAAAAACAATCAACCACCACAAAAACACAGTCATTTCCCTGCTTGGTTGACATAAGTCCCAACATGTAGTCCATCAAGATGGATTCCCAGGGCCTTTTAGGAGTAGGCAGATGGGTGTACATTCCTTGTTTCATGATGGCCAGTTTGGAAATGGCACGGGAAGTACAGGACTTGATATACTTACTGACATCCTGTCGAAGTTTCAGCCAATATGAATGTTGTTACAACATGACCACTGTCTTTTCTATGCCAAAGTGTCCTGCTACCCAAATATAGTGGGCTTCCCAAATCAGCTTCACTCACTCTCCTGATGGAATGCAGAGATGGCCTAGATGGCACAACAAACCTTCATGAATATATAAATCAGTGGCAATTGTGTTTTCTCCCAACATTTGGTAGGTGGTAGTAAAGTCAGGATCTTTTTCATAGATTTGGGGCCATTTGGAGGTCTCATTGCCACATGAGATAGCACTATGGCGAGTGATGCAACTGGTGGGAGGTTGAGGAAATCAACGATGTGGCTGGTTATCCTATATTATATTTGATGTTGATATGAAATTGTTTCAATTATGTGTACCACTTATGATGGCGATCATTCTGCAATTTTCCCTACATTTGCATGATCTGCAGTGGCTTATGATCAGTGTGGATGATTGTCTCCTTCCCAAGAATGTAATGCCTCCATTGGCGGCAGGATTTCACAATGGAGTACATTTTTTTTTGTAAGTAGGGTACTTATAGACTTCATATGATAGTGTCTCACTATGATATCCCATGGGGTGATCGTGCTGAGTGTGAACTATTCCCACAGCATACTCTGAAGAATATGTCTCGATCTCAACGAGTTGTTGTAGGTTGGGTAATGAAAGCACTGGGGATGATCACAAGTGATGCTTCAGATCATCAAATTCTTTTTTTTGTGACAAGCCCCACACAAAATGTTCCTTACCCCCATGCCTCGTTACTTGGTTGAGGGCCCATGTAATATGGGATAATCCCAACACAAACCTGTGATAGAAATTGGCAAGGCCTAAAAATCTCAGAAGCTCGATGAGTGTGGTTGGGGCTAGCTAGTGACAAATGACTTGGATCTTGGTTGGATCCACATGCACCCCATTATCATCAACAATGTAGCCTAGGTACTAGACCATGTCCATGTCAAAGGATCATTTTTCCAAATTTTCATATAGCTTGTGTTGTCGCAGAGTGTGTAGAACCTATTGAATATGTTGCATGTGTTCCACCCAATTATTTTTGTAGATGAGGATGTCAACTAGATACACCACCAAAATAATTGGTGAAATTCCACAAGATATCATCCATAATCCTCATGAAATTTGTTGGGGCATTTGTCAAACCAAAGGGAATCACCAACCATCCAAAAATATCTTCTTTGGACTTGAAGGTAGTTTTCCATACATCTCTCTGCTCTATTGGGACCTGATGGTAGCCGGACTTCAGATCAATTTTACTGAAGTATTTGGCCACCTTGATCTAGTCAAGGATATTTTTGATTCATGGAATTGAGTATCGGTTCCTGACTGTGAATTTATTTAAGGCTCAGTAATCGATGCAGAGTTTCTAGGTCCTGTCTTTCTTCTGCAAAAGCATGATTGGGCTTCCACACGGTGATGGGATAGGTTGGATGTTCCCATTTTGGAGTAGTTCTTGGATATAAATCTTGATATCCTTGTTTTCTAGTAAAGAGCGATGACAGACTAGGACATTCGGTAGTGGTGTGTCGAGGGTCAGATCGATTGAATGCTTGACATGTCTTTATATTCTTCCACGAACTTATCCACTTTCTTCTACTGCGTGGAGAGTTCCACCACAGAGACCATGGAGGTGGCTACAACCTTTCTCTCACTTTGAGAGTGAATCATGAAGAAGAAAAAATTCCCGGTCTGAGAGATGACCTTCCTGCATTTCTTGGCAAAGATCAAGGAAATGGAAGTAGGTGGGACTACCTCAGGTATCCTGTACAATTTCCTGTCTAAGGTAATAATAACACTACGAGGCCTAGACTCATATAAAACATGATGTTTCCATAAATAAGGTTGTCCCAAAATAACATCACAAACTTCAAGGGGAGTGACATCACATAATACCTCATCTTTGAAGGGATTGATTCTGCAGGATAGGCGACACTATTGGTTGACGCGAAGATTGCTTCCTTGGAGGAGACACATGATGGTGTATGGTTGTAGGTGTGTCATTTTTGGTAGGGCCAGCCACTTGATGACCTCCATTGAGATGAGGTTCTTCTAGCTACCACTATCAATGATGAATTGCAGTGGAGTACCCTTCACCCACATATGTGAATGAAAGAGGCACTCACCTTCCTCTGGATCATCAGGTTCACTGGGTTGGATCTTGGTGGTAGAAATGATGGCACTAGGTTACACGTCAATAATATGTCTCCCCTTTTTTGTTTATGAATCTGATTTAGAATCTACATATGATTCAGAGGCTTTCACCTCTTCCACCAATGCCTGCATTGAGTGACAATCAATAGTGTTATGCGAGAGGATCTTATGGAAGTCACACCACTTCCCAGTTTCTTTCTTTGTATTTCCATTGTCCTTCCTTGTTTGTGGATTAGACTAGTTATCCTGAGGTTGTCCATATTTTCTATGCCCTTTGTTTTTTGGGTTGGAGTTGCCCTTTCCCTACTTCTACTATGAGGGGTTCTAAGGCACAAACTTCCACATCTTTTGTTTAAGCTTCTGCTCGATTTTGATAGCATATCGATAGGCCATGCCCAAGGATGAAATGTACAGAAACTCCATTTATTTCTAAATGTATCTATGCATACCATCGTGGTGCTTGAGAACCAAATGTAGCTTAGAATATTTGATATCCATATTGGAGCACAAGGTATGAAAGATATTTATGAACTCTGGCATTGTTTGGTCCCATTCCTACCGTAGTTTAGTCCATCTTGTATACATGTCATCATAACTTCCAACAGGGTAGTATTGTTCCTTAATAGAATCCATGAAGGACTCCTAGGTGAGTGCGATTGTAAGTAATGAGGGTTTCTCTATTTCCTTTTTCTAACAAAAAGTCTCTCACCAATATTTGACATGGGGGATGACTTTGAGGAGTGCAAATGTAATATTTTCTCTATTGGAAAAGTTATGGATAGAAAAATACCTTTCTAGCAGATTCAACCATTTGTCTACAACATCTGTGTCTATCTGACATTCAAATATATGAATATCAAAGTTGATCTGTACCTTGAAAGAGGCAATGCCTCCATTCGAGGAATATCTATCACATGTTGGTAGTCATCGAAGGATTTGCGCAAAACTATCCATCATCTCATTCCTCCGTTGCGCGAGGGCTTCCTCAAGAAATAGTTTGACAGGATCTCATGTCCTGTCATATTTTTTTTCTCTTTCCATGGAAGGTTTCTTTTGCATGCAAGAGCTCTTGTCCTCAAGAGAAACAAGGTTGAGACCCAACTCTTTGTACTCTAACCTTGTTGAGGACATGCACTGAGAATGACAAGGAGCAGACTGCTTGGAAACCACTGATCCATATTTAATGAGAAGAATGAAATGAATATAGATCTATATTATTAACATACAGATACCATGCACAATAACAAAGATACATTAAAACTTGGATTCTATTAAATAAAGAAATATGTTGAAACTGTAAAATGCAAACTAAAACAAGATTGCTAGAATGGTGGCGGCTTATATATGAGAAGAGAGGCAATGGTGATGCTCATTCATAAGAAGATGAGTAAAATGAGGCTCCAAAATCATTTTTACACAAAACATGAATTCCAAAACCCTAGACATTGAAAAACCTAACCCTAGAAGATGAAGCGCCAAAAGTCGTGTGGGTCTCATTTGGGTAAGTTGGTACATCACCTTCCCAAGGTCGTAACTTTTGCATATGATATTTATTTGGGGAGTTCGATACCTCGTTGAAAAGGTCTATCCGAGAAGTAAAACTTCTATTGGGGTTCATGGTATGTTGTCGAGCACCCTTCTCACCCCAAAAGTATAAAATAATATTGTTTAGGGCCTCAAAATGGCCCCAGAAGTTTGGGACTCGAAAATCTAGAAAACAAAACTTCCAAGATGAAAATTGTAACTGCCAAGATGAAAACGTTGTATGTTATCTAGCAGGAAGAGGTGGGTGGCCATTGATATCCACCTAGATCAAAGACTCCCAACTAATCCCCTAGGTGAGCACTATACAATATGAGTAACATCATAAGTGTGACTCGATGCAAATAAGCCCCAACAAAGGACATTCTATGCAAAATACATTATATTTTTGAGAATGGAATTATAACCCTTATTGTTTGACTACTATGTTGTTCCATTTAGTGTCATATATTTTACTATATTGTTGTTTTCATCACTTTAAAAAACCATGCATTTTGAATATTAAACATGAAAGAAACAAGGCACATTCTCAATACATTTGAACCACAACCAAACCTATGCCACCATATTCAACCTTTAATTATAATTAATGGATGGACTACACAAGTGTATTGATTTCCAAAAAAAACAATTCCTTCCTTAAACTACAGTTTCAAGGTGGGGTGTGGACTATTCTATCATACATCCATATATAAGAGATATTATTTTGAGGTAATGTAGAGGAAACACAAGTCTATGCAATAATAGTTTTTAAACTTGTTATCCCCATTTTGTGGATAACTAAGGAGATCGTGTCTCGAGGCCCTCAAGTTGCATATATGGAGTGTCAAGATACTACATGACTAGCAGTACCTTTTTGCACAGATGGAAAACCCACTCACCACCACAGATGGTCACAGATTTGTAGATGACATCCACCACATCAGCTGGCTTCTGGAAGGCAGTGGGACTTTCTCCATGAGGTACAAGTTAGTATTATGGTGAGCATCATTTCAATATTTAAGACATTTGATTATGTTGTATCCTAGATTACTCTATATTTCATGATATGTTCTTGGACATTATGCCTTTTTCCCTCCTTCACCTTAGTGGTTGACATTGTGCCCTAGTAAGTGGTTTTCCTTGGGGATGGGTTTGCTATTGGGAACTCCCTTAATGAGCCATTGTATTTTTCCCGACCATACTTACCACATTCCATCAATATTCCCCTATGTTTCCTTATCTCTTGGGATTTTAGGGTGTATTGACCCAATAAGGGGTTGTCCCTCATTTTATGGGAAGAAGGGGCTAAAGGCCCATAGGGGTTGGTATTGGGTAAAAGGTAAAATCATTATATAAACCTTCTAGATGCTTTGCCCAGGGATCACCCAAGAAAGAAATGAGACACTTATATTTGAATAAAGGGAACCCACAATATAATAAAGAATTCTTAAAAGGTTAGTTGAAGGATATGAGGTCTCATCACGAGCTAACCTATCACGTCCATGGATATCTAGTGGTATAAAATTGTCATCATCTGGTTGCCAAACCAAGGAAATGACTCTTAGTTGCATGGATGAGAGAAAGGGGGTCTCAGCATGAGCCAACCTTCTCATTTCCATTAGGTGTTTTTGGGTGACATTTCCACCACCTGCTCACCACGCCAGGGCAGTGACCTTCAATCTCTCCTTATGCTATATTGAAATAAAATAAAGAAATAAAGATAAAAGGAAACTAATGGGATTGGAAAAAGTGCATTGCAGACGAATGTACCACACACCCTCTACAAAGGCACCCATGAATGTGACACTATGACCCCTTGTATGTCATGATCCCTATTCCCATTGAGTCTTGACCCCTACAACTTCATCCACTTTACATGGATTAGATAGGGACATCTTGGAATATCTCCTTGACCTAGGACAAGACCTACCCAATAGGACACCTCATCAACCCTCCCATTTCAAGCTTGACAAGTCACATAATGTATTTGAGATGTTAATTTTTTGATATAGTGATCTTTGATGCACTTGCTTAGATGGATTATTTATTGATTGGATTTAATTATTATGATTTTATGACTTGAGATCCTTGGAGGGCATGTTCATTTGTCTTTGAAGGACCTAGTTGGTGGACAGTTTTGGGAGAACAAGCCTAGCTTAGGATGTTGAAATTACTAAGACAACTGAGAGGGGGGGGGGGGGGGGGAAAATCAGTTGTTTTGGAGTTTAACCAATTTTAGGTTTATAAAAACATTTTAAATTTTTTTTAAAGTGATTATAAACATAAAAAAACAAATGGACAGTAAAAGTAAAGAGCATCAATAACACATAAGGTATACACAAAGACAGATTTTCACGAGGAAACCCATAAAGGGAGAAAACCTCTTCTGATTCGATATGATAGGCAGTCTTTTAAGTTTTGCACATCATCTATAATTGAGGACCAACGCAATGTGGGGTTGCTACCTCTGTTTTACAAGATGCAACCTGTTTGAGAGCATCGACTCGCTTGTTTCTCTAGCACCCACTATAAGGAAGCACCAACTCCCCTAATGTTCCAGCAC
>JZKD02S1714210.1:1326546-1356506 GCA_000966675.3 Picea glauca
CAACTTTCATCATATTTTCTTAAGTGACATTCTTCTTTTTCATCTTTTAACACATAGACATTATTTTATGTCCTTATCCCTTTTGCAATCAGTTGTCCTGAACTCAAATCCTTTATTTTACAGTCTTTAGAAGTAAAAACAACTTCACATCCTTTGTCACAAACTTGACTGACACTTAGTAGATTATATTTCAGACCATCTACAATCAATACATCTTGAGCTTTTCCTTTGCCATTACTCAGGCTTACCATTCCTTTACCTTTTATTTTTCCTGGTGCATCATTTCCAAAAGTTACATTCCCTGATTTGTTTTCACTTAGAGTTAGAAACTTACTTTTGTCTCCAGTCATATGTTTGGAACATCCACTATCAATATACCAGGGATTCTTTTGTTTTTGGGCTGATAATACTAGTCCACACTTGTCATCTTCTTTCTTCTTCCAAACCTTGACATTTTCAGCAGTGGGGTTGAAATCTGGATTTTATTTCCTTAAGCGACAGTCTGCAGCTTTATGTCCATAATTATGACAGTTGTAACATTATGGTTCACTGAATAATAGATCATAATGATTGTTATGCTCATAATTGTTGATGTGTTTCACCTGTGTCCTTCTCCCAGTCATTACATGATTTATAGTCTGTGATTGTTTGTTGCTTGGCTATCTCAATCTTTGTTGTGGAAGATAGTCATTCATTGAATATCTTGATTGTTCATATCTAAATCTTAAAGAACAGTTTATAGATTTGTGACCAAAATTAGAGCAGAAGAAACAATAACCATAGAAAAAATCTTTGTACCTTGAAAAAATCTGTCTTCTTTGAGGAGGTCGATTTCTTTCATGCTGATAATCTTTCTGGTCTACAAATTCAGTTCTGGTATTTTTTCTTTCATTCCTTCTTGGTGGTTGATTTTCTTTCTTTGTTTCTGCAGAGTGACCATTGTCAATGTTTGAGAATTTGACAAACTTGATAGATGTTGTATTACTTGGATGATCACTACTTGATCCTTCTTCATATCCCAATCTAGCTTTCAATTTTGAATTTCTTTGTTGATTTAAAATGGAGGTTAATCCTTCTGAGGCTTTAATACTTGGCAGATTTTGGTGATACAATCCTTTAAAATTATCCATTTATTTTCTGGTTTTTACTATCTCTTCTTTTAAGGCTTCACACCTGGCTTTCTTCTCTGACAATTGTTGTTTCAGTATGTCTTCTATTTTCTTTACCTCTTCTAATTCTACTTTCAGCAAAGCAAAGTCTTCATCAGGTTTTTTACTTTCTTTCTCGAACTATATCATCAATTGTTTTTGTTTTATGTTCTTAATTCCGAGTTTGTCAATTTCTTCCAGTGCACTGATCAGTTCTCCTTCCATATCAACCACATCTTCTTCATCATTATCATTAATGCCTATGCTTTTATTATCATAATCCTCTTTGGCCATAAGCATGAAGTCATTTGCCTTACCTTCACAGGAAGAGTAACTATCGGTGTCTTCTGAGGAATTGTCATTATTTGCAACCAAACTTTTCTTCTTATTATATTTCTTGTATTTGTACTTCTTTTCATCATCAGAGTTCTGATCCTTTTTCTGATGGGGACACTTAGATGAAAAATGAACTATCTTACCACAGTTAAAGCATTTGAAGGGCAACTTCCCTTGATATTTTGCTGATTCTTTCTTTAACCTTCTCACAAATTTTTCCTCAATATCATCTAATTCGGAATCTGTATTCTTGTTTGATTTAAATGATGCTTCTCTAGTACTGGATTTATCTTTGCTAATTCTCATTTCATATGTAGTTAAGGTCCCTAGAAGTTGATCAATGGACAGAGTTTTAAGATCATTTAATTCTTCTATTGCAGATACTTTTGGATTAAATTTATTAGGCAGAGATCTTAAAATCTTTTAAACTAAGAGTGAGTCATCAAACTCCTCACCAAGACCCTTCATGGCATTTACAAGTTCTTCAACTCTTAAAAAATACTTGCTAATTGTTTCATCTTCATTCATCTTTAGTTGCTCAAATTTCAATCTATATGTTTGAAGTTTGACATCTTTTACTTTTTCATTTCTTTCATAACTCCTAATAAGTTTATCGCACATTGCTTTGGCAGTTTCAAGATGCATCACCTTTACAAACTCAACTTCAGCAAGTCCATTCAAGATAGCATTCATTCCCTTAGCATTAAAACTAGACTCTAACTTATCATCCTTGGAGGCTAGCACAACAGGCTTTGTATATCTAGTCTCTACTACATCCCAAACATCAACACCCAAGGACATTAAGTATGTTCTCATTGTAATCTTCCAGAAGGCAAAATTTGTTCCATCAAACAGAGGGGGCTTAGAGGTTGAAGTCCCTTCATGAATAGTCATGTTTAAGCTTACAGATCTACCTTTGAATAAAAGGAACCCGCTCTGATACCAATTGTTGAAATTACTAAGACAACTGAGAGCGGGGGGGTGAATCAATTGTTATTGAGCTTAAAAAAATTTAAGTCTATTAAAACATTCTTAATCTTTCTTCAAGTGATCATCAACATTATACAGCATATGGACAGTAAAAGTAAAGAGCATTAGTCACACATAAGGTATACACGGAGATATATTTTCATGAGGAAACCCATAAAGGGAGAAAACCTCTTCTTCTTCGAAATGATAGGCAATCTTTTAAGTTCTATACATCATCTATAATTGAGCACCAACTCAATGTGAGGTAGCTACCTTTGTTTTACAAGCTGCAACTTGTTTGAGAGCACTGACTCTATTGTTTCTCTAGCACCCACTAGAAGGAATCTCCAACTCCCCTAATGTTCCAGCACCAACTGGATGGAAGCATCAACTTCCAGTTACACAGGCTCCAACCTGTATAACAGAGAACACTTGTTCTCCCTTGCACCACCCTGCCACCCTGGTTTCTCTGGCTGCCATGAGATGAAGTTACAATTCCCTGTGTTCAAGATCCCACTTGAAACTTTGAGGACAACAGTCCTCCCTAGCACCTCCCAACCACCCTGGAATATTAATAAATAAATAAATAGACAACTACACAGATAAATTGATTCTTACCAATCTTTCTTTGTTCTGTAAATCTAGTCTTCTTCTAACTGTTTTGCAATTCTTCTCTTCCTTTGTCTGTTCTGCAAATCTACTTTGCTTCAACTTGTTCTGTCATCCTGCTCTGCATTAACTTGTTTTGTTATTCTTCTCTGCTTTAACTTGTTCTGTTATTCTTCTCTGATTTTTATCTCACACTGCTCATATTCTCAGTCTCACACTGCGCATTCTATGATTTTCCCTTTCTTACAGTATCATTCAAATTTCATCCAGAACGACCACCCACGCACAGTCTATCTCTTCTTCATTTATGAACCACCCCCATAGGAGTATTACTTTGAATATTCTAAGGAAAAAGAGAAACCAATTGTCCAAGCAACTGAAATGCCAAATGATCGGCAATCATGAGTATGTTTTGCTAACAGATTGGTAACTTAGGAGTTAACTGTGAGAGAGAATAGTAACCCTCCGATCATATTCCAGTTTATCTGCACCCTTGGATGAATTTTATTAATCTTTCCTTTAAATCGGGTTTCGTCATTTCATCATTCCAATGGCCAAGTGTCTCAACACTTCATATCGTGATCTTTGAAACTCTGATATAGAGATTTTCTGTGCTAGCTCCTTCCTCAATATGACCAAGGCCATAACTAAGAACTTATGCATAAAGTATTTTTTACGAATTCGCATCTCGTGAATCTGGAGATGAGGCATCTCGACTCTCCAATTCGCAATCCCCGAAACCCCGAAATGGAGCTTATCAGAACTGACTCCTTCCCTTCTTGTGACCACCGGCAGTGACCATAGGCTATGCCAAAAAGGCGCTTTGTGAGTTTATAAACTTCATCTGATTGTCGATTGAAATCTCCATAGATCTGACGGTCCATATCTTATCATGATCTCACATCTTGCGAGTTTGGAGGTTATGTTTCTTGCCTCTCCAAATCGTGATAGGTGAAGCTACGAGATGGAATCAGATCAATGGTTCAGAACACACCTTGATCTGACAGCTACGATTGAATCGTGATTTCGCATCTCGTGAGTTCGGTGGTTATGTTTCTTGCCTCTCCATGTCATGATAGGTGAAGCTCGGAGATGGATCCCAGATCAATGGTCCAAAACACATCATGAATTGACGGCTGGGATTAAATCATGATTTCAACTATTTTGTTTCTTACCTCTCCAAGTTGTGAGTCGCAAAACTCTGAAATGGAGTCGATGGTCCAAATCAACCTTGATCTGACGGCTACGATTAAATCATGATTTCAATTGTCATAATTCTTGCCTCTCCAAAACGTGAGTCGTGAAACTTCGAAATGGAGTCGACGGTCCAGATTAACAGTCCCGATCAACACTTGATATGACGGTCATTGAGAACCTGCATCCAGAAAAATAATTTGTGAACATCCTCCTTGAATTTCAAAAATGTACACTCACTCGGGGGTTTCCTAGACCTTTTCAAATACAACTTCATCTAGAAATACAATTTGATCAACTTCTACCACATTACTTGTTTGATTAAGCCATTGAAAGTGCAACAAACCCTCATCTCCCCTAGCTACATGAACAAGTCCTTTCCAAGTATTTGGTACAACTCGTGTCCCCTCCAGAGACATCATTCTAGCCCAAAACTCTAGCATGATCTCCTGACAATTGAATCGGATGATGCATTACAACATATAGAATCCGTTATGACCAAACCCTACAAACCCTTCCTGTAGCGTCTTCTCATAATGCCCATCTATTTTATACTTTTTGTACTCATGTCATCTACATTGTTGTACTTTTCTATCAATGACAAGTATACAAGCATGCACTGTCTGTTAAAGATTTGCCAACATGAGATTCCATGGGGCTACAAGCCCACAGGTTGGATACCAGGGGCCCACATGCCAAACGAGAGAGATAAGACTTGCACGACCTTGATGGTGACTTGGAAAACCTATCCCAGCCCTTTCTTTCCAAACGATTTTCCTAGGAGGGGAAAAACATTCCACTTTTGAGATTGACGTCATGATCTTGTTGGTTAGGGCATGGTGGTGAGGTGACACTCTTTGACACATGGACGTTTGAGGAGGAGAAGGGTCTTCACCATGATAATATTGATTATATGCTTGACATGTGGTCTTTGGAGGCCTATCATTTCTTATCCAACACCAACGACTTCCTTAAAGTGGTAAAACATCCCCTAAAGGGGTGAGGTCCTCCTAAATTAGGGTTCTATTTGTGCAAAAAGTGAAATTTTAAGTGAATTGTTTAATATTAATCTATTAAGGGGGGAAGATTAGGGATGTTGACCCCTAATCTTGTGTTTTACTCCTTAATTTGTGAGCAATCTATGTTAGCTACATTTTGTATAAATAGAGATCATAAGATCTAACTTTAATCATAACTCTCCCTCTTGTGAGAGGCATTGGTCTGAAATTTGCACCACACTTGGATCTTTTCTCTCTTGTGCTCTTGTTTATGGATATGTTTATGAATGGTCTATGGAGTATATATATCTCTAGATTTGGATGATTATTTATAGCTCTTGTGGTGGATTATCTTCGCATTTCTCTTAATCTTGGTATGGTTTTCTACTATTATGCTATCATTTTTCAAGTTCAAGTATTGTTAGGCTAGGATCTAGGTGGGAAGTATAAGGGCATACACCCCCACCATAGCCTTCATCATTTTATTTGCTTCATCTCATTAATTTTATAAGGGTTTTCTAAGATAAGTATAAGGGTATTCACCCTCTTAGCCTAAGCCCTAGCCTAGAGAAACTTTCCTTGGGAAGTAAAAGGGCTTACACCCCCAAGGAGGTAGCTTCTCTAAGATCCTTTTGACTCTTTAATACCCCTAGGTTGAACCCCAAATTGTAAATGTAAATGTAAAAATACTTATAAGCTGGTGAGTTGTTGATATAAATTGCATGCACCTTCCATGGTATAGTGTGCACATGTACTGTGCACTAAAATGATGAAGTGTGCACATTCCAGGATACCGTGCGCAACAAACTTAAGTGCACGCAATTTTGTGGCCATGGATCCTTGGTGTATATGTTATTTTTTATAGGATGGTGACCCAATTTATTATAAACCAGAAGGCTTATGTGATGATTAGGGCGGAGAGCCTATATGCTAAAGGCTAGTGGGCCTATTTTTGTATATGTAAATACTTATATCATTAATATAATACATTGTTGCGTGTAGATTGACCAAGATAAAAGAGTATGGGGGACTAAACTCCACTAGTTAGGGAAAAGGGGGGCTAAAACATAAGGAAAAGGGATAAGTTAGGGAGCTTAAGCCAAAAAGGAATATTATATTAATATTCCTTAAAGTATAAAGTACGGATAATTATTTTATCCTAAGTTCTAAGGATGGGCACAAGTGGACCAAAGTAGCTCTCAACATGACAAGTGTCAATTTGGGAATGTGCATACATATAGTTTGGACTTAGTTCATTCATTCATTCCATCATCATTCACTCACTCATTTTGTTACTATCATTGTACCTGTACCTGTACCCATACTTGTACCCATACCTACACATAGTTAGCTTAGGAGCTGAAATGAAGAAGTGAGTTTTTAGGCCCATGGGGGATTGAAGAGGAGGGTTTTCATGCCCGTGAGAAAAATTATCTACGTGAGAGAATTGTTGGGAATTGATTCCCGAAGGTGCTAAACTGCAACTACAGGGCTCTGATACTTCCTGTCTGTCCTATTTCTGAAGCCCTAGAAGGGAAGTGGGGAAGTCGAGGGACCACTGAGAAGAGAAGGGGAACACTTCCCAGGGTGGGGAAGGCATGTGGGGAATGAGGGGATGTGTGTTTTTAGTTTTAGATGGAACCTGTGACAGAGTCTTTACTGTTGTCTGAGATACATCATCCTAGATAGGAACCCCTTTACCTGGGTGGAGTTTAGTCCCAGCTTGGGGGTGACCCACTGCTGAGAGTGATGAGCAGCGCGGTCTAAGGCTGGGAGGTTCATGGAAGGTATGCACTCATTTGGTGATATTATTACCCAGATAAGTGTCAATTGTGTGTTAAATTACATGTTGTATTATTATTTATGTGTTTATTTTTATGGGTTTTTCCTGTGTGTGGTTTATACCTGTCTTTATATTTATGGGCATTTCATGTGTATGTTGCATGTATATGTTTACTATTATTTATGTATGAATTTGTGCATTTACATAATGTATTTGTCTGTTTTAAGTTTTATATATAATGTTTTGAAAGAGTTTTTGTGTGTATATGTTTAAATTTGCATACAGTTCGAAATTTTTTACGTGGCATAGCCTAGTTGGATGTTGGAGATGTTACAATATGGTATCAGAGAATGAAATATTTTCGGTGGCATGACCTGGCCTAGGTGTATGGGTATGTTACACACTCCATTAACCCAATAGTAAAGGCACTAGTCACTTATTGTTGCATTGGGGAAATAAAATATTGCATTGGGAAACATGATTTTTGGTCAATTTCACTTCTTATAGAGTGGATTGTATTCCTTGTGCCTTGGGTACCTTACAACCATTAGGGTGTCTCCTTATAGGGGATACCTATTTATTCTATTAAAAAAATTCATCTTCCATTAGGGTTGTAGAAACCCTAACTCATTTGCTTGAATAACTCTCTCATAAACCATTGGATTTTGCTCAAAGTTTGCACACTTACTCTCCTTGGCCTAACACAATTTTTGGCAAAGTTTGAGGGTATTTAAATGGATGATTTTCTTTCTATAATACATTGAATTTTACATCCATAAGGCTGATATAATTTTCTACAGACAAGTGTTTACAATAACCTTATATTTTATGCTAAGAGTATTGGTTTTTCATCTTGAGTTTAGCTAGTCATTTACTAGTTTTTCTCTTGCATTTTCTACTTGATATTTAGCATTTATTGAGTAGCTTATAGTACCTCTTTATTTATGATATATAATGTTATCTATTTCTGAAAATTAGGTAAATAAATCTTAACTTTTTTATCCAACTAACATATATTATTGTAAAGTGTCTTTTCTTGTGTCCCAGGAAGGTATAATCATCCGGAGGAGTGTTATACCTATGGGGGAAAAATTACTTGACTTACAAGGCACATATTTCCACTTTTCACTCCACTTAGAATTGACCTATAGGGGATTTAATTACATCCATATTAATCTCCATCTCAATCCCCCTAGGGTCACTATGATCACTTCACTAGAGTGACCTAGTCACCCTTGAAGTGTGAGACCTACATCGAGGTGACATTGGGTGTAGGATTCCCAAGTTGTAGCTCTTGACTTGTGGTTGGGTCGGTATTTTCCCAACCTACAACTTGCGCTATAACAGTTTGGCACCGTTGTCAGGGAATATTTTGAATCTTCTTTGTACCATAATGACACTTAGGCAAGCTATCCCAAATCCTTTCCCTTAGCTTTCCTGGTGACTCCACTCGAAGGACGTTCCCCTTCCACCTTTATTAATGAGCTCATATTGAATCTCATCTGGCGACTCCACCTTACCAAAATCCTTCTTTCCCCAAAAATTTTCCTCTAGGAGGTCCAAGCCTTCTAATTTTTACCAAAGAAGGCCACTTCTCAAGTCTCTCGCTGCTAAAACCCTTTTCCATAGTACCCTCCCTCTTGTTCCAATGGTGATCTAGATTATTTTCGACACAAAATGAGAGCGGAGATATAATAAATAACTGCACAAAGATATCATGGATATCCAGTAATATAACATAAATGTATCATATATGCAACCATAAACATAGATATGTAATAATACACAATTTATATTAATAAAAGAAATGTACAGAGGCTATAAAAGTACAGAGTGAAAGACTCGCTAGAATGGTGGCAACGTATCTCTAAGAAGATATGTGATTCCTACTCGCATTCGCAAGAAGATGATTATAATGAGGTCTGAAGGCCTTTTTACAATAAATGGGAATTTCAAAAAACCCTAGACATCCAAAAACCTAACCCTAGGAGATGAAGCGCCAAAAGTCATGTGGGCCCCATTTGGGAAAGTCAGTACATCAACTTCCTGGGGTCGTAACTTTTGCATACGATCTCTGTTTTAAGCACACGATAGCCCATTGGAAAGGTATTGTTGAGGATATTAATTTTGTGGGATCAATTATTCCTTTGGCTATCATTGAGAAAATCAATCCTGAAAAACCTTCATTTAGGCCCTCAAAATGGCCCTGGAAGTTAAAACTGCTAAAAATAGTAAATTGCAAAAATTGCCAGAAAAATGTTTTGAGCGAGTTGGAAAAGGTGGGTGGCCATCGATATCCACCTGGATCAATCCTACCTTCTTAGTAATAAATGGTATCCATTGCATTGAGTTCCCGAGGGAGAGAGGGAAGCATTTGTTGAATATGAATCTTAGTGAGTTGCTTGCCTTGCTGGAGACGTCGTGTTGCTCAATTTGTGGAAGGTTGTCATGACCCTGTTGCTGGAGGGTCTAAGTCTGTTAAAAAATTTGAGCTACATGAGAGGACTATGTGCAGAAGTAATATTTGCACTTTTCTTCAACCTTTTCGACTACTTCTGTTGGATAGAAGGTGCTTAGGGCGAGGCTGTAATGGTTGCAGTGCCCTTCTATTCACCTTTTGAAAAGATTGTGAAGAAGCTAAATTTTGCAGTATGAGATACTACCTTGTGGCACTATTTGGGTGGAAAAATATTCGTAACTACCTTTGGTATTCTGTAGAGATGACCCCCAAGAGAAACAATGACACTGCGGGGTCGAGACTCATAAACAACATGGTGTTTCCACATATATGGTTGGCCCAAGAGAACATCACAAAAATCCAGTGGGTCAACATCATATAATACATCATATTTGAAGGGATGGATTTCGTATGACAATCGACATTATTGGATGACACAGAGATCTCATCCTTGGTGAAGCCACCCATTGTTATATGGCTACAGGTGTGGTGTTATCAACAATCCCAACTGTTTGACGACCTCTGCTGAGATGAGGTTATTCTAGCTTCCTTTATCAACAATAAAATGCAACGGGGTCCCCTTCACCCACATCTGTGAATGAAAAATGTGCCCCCCTATTCAGGATCTGTTGGTTCTTCTAGTTTAATTGTTGCGACCGCGACAATAGTAATGGGGTCTACATCGATGATCTGTCTTTTACCAGTATTTTCATAATTAGATTTTGAATCAGGGTTCGACTCCTTGTCTTTGATCTCGGCCACTAATGAATATTTTGAGAGACATTCATCCATGTTGTTCCAGGGGATTTTGTGGAAATCACACCATTTTTCAGTGTCCTTCGTCTTCCCGTGACCCTTATTTTCCTGTGGCTTAGACTGGTTTTCTGGAAGATGTTTATTAGGGCCTTCTTTATCATACTTTGGTTGTTGCGGATTTGCAGACCCGAACTCCCATTTGTTCTGGTGCTTAAATTTATGCTTAATTTTAACAACACATTGATAAGAAACACTGAGTGATGAGGTGTCCAGAAAATCCATTTTGGTTTGGACGTATCTTTGTAGAGCCCCACAGTATTTCAGAACCAAATGTCATTCGAAGTATTTGATACCCAGATTGGTGCACAAGGTATGGAAGGTATTGGTGAAATCTGGAACTGCTTGGCCCCTCTCTTGTTGTAGTGTGGTCCATCTCATATACTGGTCTTCATAGTTGCCAACAGGGTAATATGGTTCCTTTACCACATCCACAAAAAATCCCAAGTGGGATTGGACCCATATATAATAGACTCTTCTGTGGAACTTTTCTCCTAGTGCGTTTCCCACCAATGTTTGACACGGGGGAGAGATTTAAGGAGTGTGAAGGTGATCTTTTCCCTGTCGGAAAAATGGTGAACAGAAAAATAACCTTCTAGCATATTTAACCATTTGTCTAGGGCATCTACATCTATCTAACCTTCAAATACGAGAATATCAAAATTAAATTGTACCTTGAAAGGAGAGGTGCTTCCAAAGTGGTTATTTTATTAATATGCCCATGTTTCTATCGACAGACGTTGAAGGATGTGGGAAGAATTCTCCATCCTTTCGTCCCTCTGTCACATGAGAGCTTGCTCAAGCAACAGAATGATAGAATCGTCTGCTCCATCGGTTTTCTTTTCTTCCACCATGGAGGGTTTCTTGGGCATGAAAGAGCGATTGTATTCAAGAGAGACAAGCTTGAGACCCAAATTTCTATCCTCAGACCTTGTCGGGGACATGCGTTGAAAAACGATCAAGAGCAGCCTGCTTTGATACCACTGATCTAGATTATTTTCGGCACAAAATAAGAGCAGAGATGTAATAAATAAATGCACAGAGATATCACAGATATCCATTAATATAACATAAATGTATCATAGATGCAACCATAAACACAGATATACAGTAATACATGATTTCTATTAATGAAATAAATGTATAGAGATTGTAAAAATATAGAGTGAAAGACTCGCTAGAATGGTGGCAGCTTATCTCTGAGAAGAGATGTGACGGCTACTTGCATTCGCAAGAAGATGATTACAATGAGGCTCTGAAGGCCTTTTTACAATAAACAAGAATTTCAAAAAACCCTAGACATCCAAAAAACTAACCCTAGGATATGAAGTGCAAAAATTCATGTGGGCCCTGTTTGGGTAAGTCAGTACATCAACTTCTTGGGGTCGTAACTTTTGCATACGATCTTCGTTTTAGGCGCACGATAGCCCGTTGGAAATGTATTGTCTAGGAGATTCATTTTGGTGGTTCAATCATTCCTTTGGGTATCATTGAGAAGATAGATCCCAAAAAACCTTCATTTAGGCCCTCAAAATGTCCCTGAAAGTTAAAACTACTAAAAATAGTAAATTGCTAAAATTGCCAAAAAACTATTTTGAGCGAGTTGGAAAAGGTGGCTGGCCATCGATATCCACCTGGATCAAATTTATCTCCCTTGGGAAAAGGACCTCTAAAAACCCCTTAACATGACCAATATCTAGGGTTACCCTAACAAAATGCCAACAAAGGTCAACAAGTTGTTGCCAAAATTCCCAAGAAACAATGTGATAAATTCCAAAGACCACATTTATGTCATGGATCGGGATATGGACAATTTAGGTATTGATCATGAAGATGTGTCCATGAGAATTTCCTCTTCATCATTGAATGACGAATCCCTTTGTTGGTTCATAGGTCTCCTCGATAATCATATCACGACCTTTGATGATTCTTCCAACTTATTCAAAAGAAGATGGTCAAGAAAAGAGGAAGGTGGGACACGTGGTACTCATTTCAATCAAATAAATAAAAAGGAGAATGAAATGGTGATGGAATTTGTTTCTAGGTTTGTCAAGTTGTATAGTCATATTACAACAGATTATCTTCATATATCATCATCAGTTCGTCTCCTTTACATGAATCCCTTTGAAGGACAATTCTGATACATTCTTAAAGATAAAAATCCCACATCATTGGCAAAGGCTAAAGAGTTCAGTATCAACATTGAATAAAATCTCCTTGATTCAAAAATAGAACCTTTTCAGTACCCTCATAGCAAGACAGAATCAAGGACCAAGGTTTCCAACAACAATGCTCCTGATCTGATTTCTCTCCTGACTTAGAATATAGACCAAATGAATACTCAGTTTGATCAGGTGAAGAATCAACTTATGAACTATATGAATTCAGTGGAAAGAAATCAATCTTCTCCCATACCTTAGTTTTCCAAACAATAGAGAGATGCCACCGGTTGGAAATCAATACCTCAACAAGAGGCAGAGGCCTAAGATAATTTGAAACCTATTGGGAAATTTGATATAGAAGATTGGTGTCTCCCATGCCAAGATCCCCATAGGGAAGACGATTTTCCTCGACAAAATGAATATTATCCTGATCATATAAACTTCATGATTTTCAATCTTAACGATGAACAAGTTACTCAAGAATAGATCAATGAAGACAGAAGATCAATAGGAGAAAGAGAGGGGAGACTTCGAGTCTTAAGTAAATTGACAGATGATCAGAAGAAGAAACTGAGGAGGAGGGAAATTCTAACCTACAGAAGAAAAAATGATTCAGCCCCTCCATCATAGCCCGATACTCCTCTTCCACCAGAAGAGAAGGTGGCTCCACCACCTCCACCACCAGTATGTGAGTTGATTCCTAGGCCAATTCCTACAGATGACATTCAATTGAATATATATGTTTCAAACATGTTTGTAAAACTGAATATGACAGTCCAAATGATAGACATGTGTAAGATCCCTTCCGTAAAAAGGGAAATTTTGAAAATCTTACAGGTGCCAGACGAAAAGGAGGATCCTCCCATGATGTTAAACACTATGTATCTTGATCGACCAAGGGACAAGAACCCCCCTTTCTATCTTTAATTAGGCATGAATTACCTTCGTTTGAACAACTGCATGCTTGATTCAGGTGCCTCAACAAATGTCATATGCTTGATTAATGAAACAACTTGGTTTGAAGACAACCTGACCTTATGGAAATGTATGTAGTATTGATTCCATAAAGGTAAAATTCCTTGGGGTATGTGAGGACATTGAGGTTTTCCTGATTGACTTTCCACATGTCAACATTCTCATGGGCATAGTAGTGATCAACATTCCAGACGCTTGGGGGATGCTTTTATCTAGGAGCTTGTCCACTTCTCTTGGGGGTTTCCTTAGAATGGATCTCACCCATGCACACATTGTTATGGGGGATGGAACTTTTCAGATACTATGCAATCGATATAAATGTGATAGACACGTGATGGATCCTGATGGTCCTGATTATGCGAGCAAATTTGATTATGATGTACTTCCACAAACCATTGAGTATGATCCATCTGAGCTACCTTTTATGCAGGAAGAATCCATAGACACGCTTCTTCCATGGATAGATCAATACAAAGATAAAATTTCAAAATACCACGAGAAGGATCTAGGATCTATCCAAACTTTGAAGAAGGAAGATGAGAAAACTGAAGAAATCATCAAAGATATAGTCCACATAGAGCCTCCACACAATAAGAGTAAACCTTGCATCGATTTCAATGAAGGTGTTATGACTATAATTCACCCTCTGATTGGATAGAGGTTAAGCCCAATACCCATCAGATTTTTATGTCATGTGTTGGTTTTAAAGAGGTCAAATGGGCAAAAACTCAATATGATATCGTTTTAACTCAGAAAAATGGATTGGTATGCACATGCAGGTGAGGTCTTGATTAACTTCAGTCAGTAAGTTGGAGTAATGGTGAATAGAGGGAATACTTTGGTTAGGAGAGTGTAGAGTTTTGTCGTAGACATCAAGTCTTCCGACAGCCTAAGGAGGAAAAGCTTCAAATACAAGATCCTCTTGGATTCAAAACTTCAGGAAACTGAAAGAATGTAAAAAAAAGAACTACAATCAAACATACATTACAATACAGTCAAAACAATCCATGTAAATTATTCAACCATGGACACTTCAATATTATAGGCAAATATGATGAAAAAGAAGTTGAATTTCATTAAACAAGAAGTCTAAAATCCAAATAGATAACCAAAGAACTAGAAGCTTCATCAAAATTTTACAATACAGGAGCACTCCTCAACCATCGAACTCCTCTAAATATGAATCAAAACTACATATATATACTCAAAATAATACACCAACAACAATAGAGGCGTGCTTGAGCTTCTCATCCAATGCCAGACGTTTGTGTCTCCTTGGTTAGAATGCACATGCAGTTTTGTTTTCAAACGCAAGCTCAGACTGCCTGGGTTGACAAAATGCCTTTACAATCAAACCTTGTGACTTTCCATTCATGGGGGAGATGATGTTTCAACCACCTCCCCGCTTTCACAATTGCTTCATCGGGATCAGAATGAGGCCGAGTCAACGTAGCACCTGGAAAATATGGTGGCCTCTTCTTTGCCACCTGCGCTTGGCTGGATGCTTGCAAGGAATATTTGTAGGCAGACATGGATGGTGCTGAAGGGGATCTGGCGAAGCCATCAAATCAACCTCCCCTACTTTGGATAAAGCCGAAAAGTGGGTTTTTTTATCCCCTCTTCTCTCATTTTTCCACCCAAGGACCAATCCTAAAGGGGAAAACACCCCCCATACAAATATATATGCTAACATTAGGCTCCATGGGGGATAGAGTCCTCCCTGTGAGGCTCTAATATCTTCAGTAGTTTCAGTCACCTTTTGTTGGGATATGGAGTCAAGCTCAAAAAAACGTCCTACTAAGGATTACAGGCTGATAAAAACTCTAAAAGAAATCAAATACATGGGCTCGAGAAGGAGCTTATTTATGTACATTCTTAGACTAATGATTTTTTACACTGTGCTAGGTGAAAGTGAATTTCCACCATAACCATTCAAGTAACTTTATGACTGGAAGTTCTTTTACTCTGTCAACAACTGATAATAGACGATGCAACCGTGACAGCAGAATGGTTACATCCTTCAACTTTCCTCCAAAGGCTAAAGTTGAGATAAAGCTAGGCGTCTCTAAGGCATGAAGGAAATACAGCTCCATGTACTCGCTGACAGGCTCATAGAACGAGTGGAAAAATCTAGAAAATTTGTAAAAAACAGCCCAATTTCCTCCACAACTGCTCACACATGGTTGAATATCTCTAGTAAGCATAGGTGGATGAGAAGCTAATACAGGATGACTGATCCCAGGTGGTGGATGATCAATTACAAGATCTGGGTAGGCTATAAACTGCACCTCCAGCTGCTCCTCTTCTTCTTCATGGCTCCTACAAGGATCAGATTCATAATAGTCATACACAGGAACCATGAAAAATCTCTTCTCTTCATCACCTTCGTCAAGATATTCATCAAATATGGGTTGTTCTCGGTCAGTATCTGCAACAAATTCCTCCTCATAAGCAGGGATGCTCAAAACATATGATTCAGGGACAAAGATATCCTCCACATTTTCCTCATAAGAACAACAAACAACATCTTCCTCAGTCCCATATCCAAGAGAAATATCTACTGTAGAAAACATTTGCTCATAGACATCAGAATTTTCAAAAGAGACATGTTGGTCTTCATGAACATCTAAAAGAACAGATACATCTGAAATGATGCTAGATGTTTTTGTGCTACAACCATCATAACAAATATCATCCAACACCTCTAGAACTTCATAGAAAATTATTTCCTCCATAGTAAAAAGTTCATCATAAATATGGTTTTCATGGCTAGCAAAATCTTCATGAAACAAGGAAAACTCATCACAACAGTTTTCATAAAGACACTCAATTGGAAAATAATCTTTACAAAACAAATTGAAAGATGCATGGAAACTATGCAAAGAGTCGATGCTTTCAACAAGAAGAGGTCGACACCAATCAAGAGCAACACCATTCAATGAATATGTGAAAATCTTGATCTGAACATCTTCATGCATGATATGAAGTTGATGAATAAAATCATGAAAAAGGAGCAAGTGTTCAGCTGACACTTCTCCCTCCTTTCCTTGAAACTTGGGAATGCTACATTCCCATTCATGTCTACTAGGTAGTGGGTTAGGGGAACCAACTATCTTTGAAAAATCAAAGAAATCAAACCTCCGAGCTAAGATTTTGTCCATTTCGAGCCAGTGGAGTCGCCAATCGATTCTTCAACCATGGATTCGCCAGGTGAATGATGTGCATAATGATTTTGTTTGGTATTTGTTCACCATCAAAGACCAGATCTGACCATTGTGTTCTCCCAAGGAGCTATAATTGTATCTAGAGGAAGCCACACTGAAACAATGGAGTTAGGATAGTGGAGTCACTAGGTGCAAGCACAATCTTCAATAGTTCTGATATCTGATGCACCTTCAGAATCATAAGCTCATTGTCATTCTACCCAGGGAAAGGTCTTCAATTTGTTCCCCGACAATGACACCAAAAATATTAGCACAAGAATTCAACCTCCGATTACAAAGAGGGTAAGCCCATTACCCATCAGAGTTTTATGTCAAAGGTTGGTTTTAAAGAGGTCAAATGGGTGCAGACTCAAGATGATATCATTTTAACTCAGAAAACTAGACTAGTATGCACATGCAGGTGAGGTATTGATTAACTTCACTTAGTAAGTTGGATTAAGGGTGAATAGAGGGAAGAATTTGGTTAGGATATTGTAGAGGTATTCCGTAGACATCAGGTCTTCCAGCAGCTTAAGGAGGAAAATATTGAAATACAAGATCCTCTTGGATTCAAAACTTCAGGAAACTGAAAGAATGTAAATAATAGCACTGCAATCAAACATGCATTACAATATAGTCAAAACAATCCATTTAAATCCTTCAACCATGGACACTTCAGTATCAAAGGCAAATATGATGAAAAAGATGTTGGCTTTCATTAAACAAGAACCCTCAGATCCAAATACATAACCAAAGAACCAGAAGCTTCATCAAAAGTTTACAATACGAGAGCACTTCTCAACCATCGATCTCCTTTAAATATGACTCAAAACTACATATATATACTCAAAATAATATGCCGACAACAACATAGGCATGCTTGAGCTTCTCATCCAGTGCCATACATCTGTGTCTCCTCGGTCAGACTACACATGTGCTTTTGCTGTAAGATGCAAGCTTGGACTGCCTGGGCTAACAAACTGCCTTTATGGTCATACCTTATGACTTTCCATTCATAGGGGAGACGATGTTTCAACCACCTCCCTGCTTTCCCAACTGCTTCATCCAAATCAGAACGAGGCTGAGTCGACCTGGAACCTGGAAAATATGGCAGCCTCTCCTTTGCCACCTGTGCTTGGCTAGACGCTTGCGGGGAAGATTGGCAGGCGGACATGGATGGTGCTAAAGGGGATCTAGAGAAGCCATCAAATCAACCTCCCATACTTTGGATAAAGCTGAAAAGTGGGTTTTTTTAGCCCCTCTTCTCACATTTTTCCACCCAAGGACCAATCCTAAAGGGGAAAACACCCCCCATACAAATATATGTGAAAAAATTAGGTTCCATGGGGGATAGAGTCCTCCCTACGAGGATCTAAGATCTTCAGTAGTTCCAGTCACCTTTTGTTGGGCTATGGAGTCAAGCTCAAAAAACGTCGTGCTGAGGATTACAGGTCGATAGAAACTCTAAACGAAAGAAAATACATGGGCTCTAGAAGGAGATTATTTATGTACATTCCTATACTAATGATTTTTTACACAGTGTTAGGTGAAATCGAACTTCCACCATATCCATTCAAGTAACTTCCTGACTGGAATTTCTTTTACTCTGTCAGCAACTGATAACAGAGGATGCTACTATGACAGTAGAATGGTTACATACTTCATCTTTCCTCCAAAGGCTAAAGTTGAGATAAAGCTAGGTGGATCCAAGGCATGAAGGAAATGAAGCTCCATGTGCTCACTGACAGGCTCATAGAACGAGTGGCAAACTCTAAAAAAATTGTAACAAACATCTTGATTTGCTCCACAACTACTCACACATGGCTGAATATCTCTGGTAAGCATAGGTGGATAAGAAGTTGATGCAGGCTGACTGATCCCAGGTGATGGCTTCTCACTTACAAGATCTGGCCAGGCTATAAACTGCACCTACTGCTTCTCCTCTTCTTGTTCATGGTTCCCCCAAGGATCAGATTCATAATAGTCATACACAAGAACCATGAAAAATCTTTTCTCTTCATCGCCTTTGCCAAGATATTCATCAAACATGGGTTTCTCTCGGTCAATATCTCCAACAACTTCTTCCTCACAAGAAGGGCTGCTCAAAACATCTGATTCAAGGACAGAGATATCCTACACATTTTCCTCATAAGAACAAAAAACAACATCTGCCTCAGTCCCATATCTAAGAGAAATGTCTACTACAGAAAAAATTTGCTCATAGACATCAGAATTTTCAAAAGAGACATGTTGGTCTTCATGAACATCTAAGAGAACAGATACATCTAAAATGATGCCAGATGTTTCTGTGCTACAACCATCATAATGAATATCATCCAACACCTCTAGAACTTCAAAGAAAATCCTTTCCTCCATAGTGAAAAATTCATCACAAATATGGTTTTCATGGCTAGCAAAATCTTCATGAAACAAGGAAAACTCATCACAACAGTTTTTATAAAGACACTCAGCTGGAAAATAATATTTACAAAACAAATTGAAAGTTGCATGAAAACTGTGCAAAGAGTCAATCCTTTCAATGAGAAGAGATTGACACCAATCAAGAGAAACACCTTTCAATCAATATATGAAAAGCTTGATCTGAACATCTTCATGCACAATATGAAGTTGATGAATAAAATTTTGAAAAAGGAGCAAGTGTTCAGCTGGTACTTCTCCCTCCTTTCCTTGAAACTTGGGAAGGCTACATTCCCATTCCTCTCTACCAGGTAGTGGGTTAGGGGAACCAACTATATTTGAAAAATCACAGAAAGAAAACCTCTGAGCCAAGATTTTTTCCATTTCGAACTAGTGGAGTCGCCAATCGATTCTTCAACCATGGAATCGTCAGGTGAATGATATGTAGAATGAGTGTGTCTAGTATTTGTTCACCATCAAAGACCAGATATGATCATTATGTTCTCCCAGGGGGATGTAGCTGTAGCCAGAGGCAACCACACCAAAATAGTGGAGTCGCTAGGTCCAAGCGCAATCTTCAATAGTTTTGATATCTTATGCACCTTCATAATCAGAAGCTCGTTGTCGTTCTACCCAGGGAAAGGTCTTCAATTCGTTCCCCAACAATGATGCCAGAAATATTAGCACTAGAAGTCACCCTCGGATTGCAGAGAGGGTAAGCCCAATACCCATCAATTTTTTATGTCACGGGTTGGTTTTAAAGAGGTCAAATGGGTGTAGACTCAATATGATATCGTTTTAACTCAGAAAACTAGACTGGTATGCACATGCAGGTGAGGTTTTGATTAAGTTCGGTCAGTAAGTTGGATTAAGGGTGAATAGAGGGAAGACTTTGGTTAGGATATTGTAGAGGTATGTCATAGACATCAGGTCTTCCAACAGCCTAAGGAGGAAAAACTTGAAATACAAGATCCTCTTGGATTCAAAAATTCAGGAAACTGAAAGAACGTAAATAACAACATTACAATCAAACATAAATTACAATATAGTAAAAAAAATCCATGTAAATCCTTAAACCATGGACACTTTAGTATCAGAGGAAAATATGATGAAAAAGAAGTTGAATTTCATTAAACAAGAAGTCTCTGATCCAAATACATAACCAAAGAACCAGAAGATTCATTAAAAGTTTACAATACAGGAGCATTGCTCAACCATTGAACTCCTCTAAATATGACTCAAAACTACATATATATACTCAAAATAATACGCCAACAACAACATAGCCATGCTTGAGCTTCTCATCCAATGCCAGACGTTTGTGTCTCCTTGGTCATACTGCACATGCAGTTTTGCTGTCAGACATAAGCTCATACTTCCTAGGCTGACAAAATACCTTTATGGTCATACCTTATGACTTTCCATTCATGGGGGAGATGATGGTTCAACCACCTCCCCGCTTTCACAACTGCTTCATCGGGATCAGAACGAGGCCGAGTCAACTTGGCACCTGGAAAATATGGCAGCCTCTTCCTTGCCACATGTGTTTGGCTGGACTCTTACAGGGAATATTGGCAGGTAGGCGTGGATGGTGTTGAAGGGGATCTGGTGAAGCCATCAAATCAACTCCCCCTACTTTGGATAAATCCGAAAAGTGGGTTTTTTAGCCCCTCTTCTCACATTTTTCCACTCAAGGACCAATCCTAAAGGGGAAAACACACCCCATACAAATATATGTGCTAACAGAAGAAATTCATGTGCTTATGTGGGACAAAAGAAAGGGAAATCCTAGATATGAATAGAAAGATAACAATTCATGGCTTGGCCCTTACATCATCAAGAATAATTCTGACAAGAAAAGGTACTATCTAACAACATTAGATGGGAGAAATATGCCACTATTAGTAGATGGGTCTCTTCTCCAACCTCACATCCAGGTCACATGACTTCTTTAGGGCCTGTGCCCCAAGTAAGTAGGTAATTCATTTTGATTCCCTGCATTTTCATATTGATTGCTCATACTAGTTTAGATGCATTTCATTTTCATTTTTCTCTACTTGCATATTGATTTCATGCTTAGCTTAGAAATTTTATTTGAAAAATGTCAAAATTTTCTTTTTCTATATTAGTTTGTTTGGATTATGATCATATGAGACCAAGGATGTGTAGGATATCCTGAACTTGATAGTTTAATGTTTCCTTGTAGGAACAGGTCTACGAGGAGATGTTGCGGTTCTCATGCAGTCTACGACGAGAACTTGTCCCCAAGTAGGATCCAGATGTTATCCCCATTTTGTGGATAACTAAGGAGATCATGTCTCAAGGCCCCCGGGTTGCATATATGGAGTTTCGAGAGACTACATGACTAGCAATACCTTTTTTCACAAATGGAAAACCCACTCACCACCACAGATGGTCATAGATTTGCAGATGACATCCACCATGCCAGTTGGCTTCTGGAAAGCAGTGGGCCTTGCTCCATGAGGTACAAGTCAGTATTATGGTGAGAATCATTTCAATATTTAATCCATTTTATTATGTTGCATCTTATATCGACCTAGATTTCATGATATGTGCTTGGACATTATGCCTTCTTCTATGCTTCACCTTGGTGGTTGACATTGTTCCCTAGTAAGTGGTTTTCCTTGAGGATGGGTTTGCTACTAGGACCTCCCTTAATGAGCTATCATACCGTTCCCGACCATACCTACCACTTTCCATCACTGTTCCTATCCATTTCCTTATCTCTTGGGATTTTAGGGTGTATTGACCCAAGAAGGGGTTGTCCCTCATTCTATGGGAAGAAGGGGCTAAAGGCCCAGAGGGGTAGGTGTTGGGTAAAATATAAAATCCTTATATAAACCTTCCATATGATTCACCCAAGGATATCCCAAGAAAAAAATGAGACACTTATCTTTGAATAAAGGGGACCCATAATATAATAAAGAATGCTTAAAAGGTTAGTTGAAGGATATGAGGTCTCAGCATGAGACAACCTATCACATCCATGGATATCTAGTGGTATGACATTGTCATCATCTAGTTGACAAACCAAGGTAATGACTCTCAGTTGCATGGATGAGAGAAGGGGTTCTCATTACGAGCCAACCTTCTCATTTCCATTAGGTGTTTGTGGGTGACATTTCCACCACCTTCTCACCACGCTAGGGCGGTGACCTTCAATCTCTCCTTATGCTATATTGAAATAAAATAAAGAAAGAAAGATAAAAGGAAATTGATGGGATTGGAAAAAGTGCATTGCAGACAAATGTAGCACACACTCTCTACAAAGGCACCCATGAATGAGACACTATGACCCCTTGTATGTCATGATCCCTGTGCCCATTAAGTCTTGACCCCTATCACTTCATCCACTTTACATGGCTTAGAGAGGAATATCTTGGAAGCTCTCCTTGACCTAGGGAAAGACCTACCTAATAGGTGTTGGTCACTATAATTGCTTAATTAACTCAAACAATCAAGTGCTACATAAATTGTCAACCCAGGGAAGTCTGTTTATTTCAAAGATAACCACCCACTATATATGCTCAATTCCAAAAGCAACCTAGAGTTGTAGTAAAGGAAACTATATTAATCACACTTGCCTTGAATGAACTGAAGTTCTGAATTGAATTACAAGAAAGCAACCTACCTATTGCAGATCTTAAAGATTAATCTTAAAGAATCTTGGATTACATTAAAATAAAATTGCAACAGGAAAGAACAACTATTCTGTAACCAGAGAACAAGACCCTTACTCCCAAGAAGGAACTTTAGCACCTTGTTTCTGATTAACACACTTTCATGAAAACGTTAATGCGTAGAAGGCTAACTCTATCTAGCAGAGAACGGGACCTTCTAATTCCTTCCTTTATAAGTAGGAACCCTTAGCCCAGTCTCTGATAAGCACACTTGTGAAAAATAACTGGAAGCTTACTAATTCTACAGAGAACGGGACCTTCTAATCCCTTCCATTAAGCAGGGACCCTTAACCCAGTCTCTGACTAGCACACTTACAGAAACAATTGAAATCTACAGAGAACAGAACCTTCTGATCCCTTCCTTTCTAAGCAGGAACCCTTAACCCAGTCTCTGACTAGCACACTTGCAGAAACAATTGAAATCTATAGAGAACATGACCTTTTGATCCCTTTGTTTCTAAGAAGGAACCCTTAACCCAGTCTCTGACTAGCACACTTGCATAAACAATTGAAATCTATAGATAACGGGACCTTCTGATCCCTTCCTTTCTAAGCAGGAACCCTTAACCCAGTCTCTGACTAGCACACTTGCAAAAACAATTGAGATCTACAGAGAATAGGACCTTCTGATCCCTTCCTTTCTAAGCAGGAACCCTTAACCCTGTCTCTGATTAGCAAACCTCATAAAATCATCACACAAGATTACTAATGAAAATGATTATGAACTTCGTGAAAGTAATGTAACATTCAATAAACTAAAGTTCTTAACAAGACAAAGTTCAGTAGTGTTTCAACAAAGAAGAATTCATTAAAAGTAGTGTTTCAGCAAGACAAAAGTTAATCAAGGCATAAACAAAAATTACACTAACACACTATAAAACTAACGGGTGAATCTTGTGAAGAAGGTGGGCCCTCCCTTCTCACAAGATTCCACTGAGACGAAAAGGCTAGAGAGGGATACTCAAAACAGTCTTTTATTCATCTATCAATGGATCATATTACAATTTGAAAAGAAAATGAAGTACGTCCCTCTCTCTGAAGCCTTCTTAATACCTACAACTTGGGATCCTCTCGAATGATGATTTCCTCTTATTTAAAGAGGGAACCCCTTCGATACAATTGATCAAAAATTACAATGTATATCTGAGTCCTATTCTTAGTCAGATCAACTTTCTAAACCAGAATATGATGTCCTAGTCTCACACAACAGAATGCTATTGCAAGTGTTGAATGAGGTGTTGTTGTTACGGCTGGAGTAACAGTTCCTTCTCGTTGCTGCTGATGTTGTTTCAGCATCGCAAATCACAGGTTGTTTCAGCCACAGGATTTGCGCTCTTTGACTGTTTCAGCATTCTCATGTGGGAGCGATGGTTGGTGCTTGGCTCACGTGTGACTTTTGTAAGGTTGTTGCTGACCGCTGACTGTGTAATGGCTTGTGTTTCAGCATCTGCGACTCTGAACTGTGTAACAGCTCTGTGTTTCAGCATCTGCGACCCTGGACTGTGTAACATGTTCGTGTTTCAGCATCTGTGACCCTGGACTGTGTAACACCTTCTGTGAATTGTTGTTTCAGCAACATGCCTCAAATGCTAATCTGCAGTTTGAACTGTTTGAACACTTATACATTTTTAATCAATGGTTAAGTACGAGAGTGATGTAAAATATTATGCAAAAAAGATTAAACGTATAGTAATGAGAAGGGACGTTGTATACCTTTGGAATGATCAGATAAAGTGATAATATGAGTTTAAATGTGGGTGATCAAGAGTGTAATAGTGACAAAAAGTATGGGAAAAAAGGTACATTGTGTGGTCCTAACATCCCTCCCATCTCAAGGTGTTGCATGTCCTCAGGCAACATCACTCTGAATCAGAGTCTGAATACCGACTCTGAGCGTGTAAGTTACTCAAGCAGTAGCTCTGGGAGGTACTGTCCGTTGGCGTTCTAAACCCTTGGACCTGCTGTAATCTTTGCCATGCTGTTGTTTCTCTCTTTTTGGGCAGCTTATAATTAATTTGATATCTTTCTATTGGCAACCAGAGGATAGGAAAATAAAACCGGTACCCTATCCAATTTTCAGCACATTGCTGAACACACTGGATGTAGTTAGGTACCCTGGAGATTGCTACCTCAAGGTTGGTGGGGCTAAAAGGATGGTGTTCTTGTCTCTTCTTAGTGGATTGCTGCCAAAACAAGTTATTTGCCTGGAGGGCAGGAATCTCTATAGATATGATGATGTGCTGACAATCCTGGAGCACTGTTGATTGTAGTTGTTGAACATGTTCAGTCACCCCTGGTTTCTTTAAGAACTACTGATATTTTGTGACAAAGGTAGCTGCATTCTGTGGTTCTCATCTTATCCATAGAAGGCGGTTGTCTTCATTGTGTTTAGCAGCCATGAAGTCATCTTGCCAAATGATTTGATTGTAGAGAAAGGAGGTGAACGCCTGAATCTGAATGTCCCCAACAAGAGGATTGAGGTTCAGCTGCCTATTCTCAGGAATGGCTTTGTTGTGGAAGTATGCCTCACAGAGGAGGTGTTGATCTCTAGCAGATGCTTCTGTGAAAGTTTTGACAAAATCTGCTGGGTGTAGTACTGCATAGGATTTGCCTTCTATAATTGATTTGATCTGAAACCATGTGAGTCGCTCCCTAAGGAATAAGGAGTAGTTGCAAGATGGTTTCCTTGTAGCCAATAGCTTTTGTGTCAGGTCAAATACCCGGGCCATTCTACCTTTCAATTCTTTGTTCTGTTTCTTCAGGGCACGAGCTTCCTGACGTGTCTGCTCTAGAGCTTCCCAATTTCAGAAAGTGTGATTTATCTAGATTTGTTTGTACTCTTGCAGGATTTTGGCCTGTGTTGCAGCATACTCTTTCTTCCATTTTTGTATTGTTGCCTGTTGATCCCATAGCTGGGTCTATGTTCCAGCATTGTAAGTAGTGGGATGAGATAAGGTCTGAGTAGATTGTTCCATAAAAGTGGGAAGATTGATATGGTTGGGAGGTGTAAATTCCTCCATAGGCATTGTCTATATAGCTTTGTTGACAAAGGCAAGAGCTTCATTTGTGGCAGTGCAGGGCTCAGTCTTAAACTTGGGAGGACCTACTGGTTCTTGTGTGACAGCAAGCTCTTCCTCTTTGGCTACAAAAGTTGAAGGAGTAGGGGGAGCTCCTGATATTGGGACTTGAGTTACCTTATAGCCTTCCAGATAGTAAATATCCCCACATTGACAACACATATATTCTTTACACAGGCTCTCTGCAGTCCCCTCTTACAAGGTTGTTATACAAGCCAGGGTGTAAAAATTTAGTTCCTTCTCGTATGCTTCCTTTTCCCTGGCTAGTTCTTGCTTATATGCTTCCAATTCAGATTTTAAAAACTCGTTTTCCTGCAAGACAGAGGCCATTGTTGGTTCTGGTTGAGGGATGACCGGTTCTTGTGTGGAAGTCACAGCCTCACTAGTTGGTTCTTGTGGAGCAGCTACAGGGATGGCAGTTGATTTTTGTGTTTCAGCTTCCTGATGTAAGGAGAGTAATGTTGCAGTGCCCTGGACCTCTGATTCCTGTATCTCAATTTCAATATCAGCAGTTGGTTCTTGTGTGGCAGCTATGGCTGGTTCGCTGGCTCTTGTGTGGCAGCTATGGCTGGTTCTTGTGTTTCGACCACTGAATGGGTAGCTGGTTCTTGTGTTTTAGCTACTTTATTTGAGGAGAGTAGTGTTGCAGCACCCGGGGCCTCTAATTCCTGTATCTCAATTTCAATATCAGCAGCTGGTTCTTGTGTTTCAGCCGTAGCTGGTTTTTGTGTGGCAGCTATGGCTGGTTCTTGTGTTTTAGCCACTGAATGGGTAGCTGGTTCTTGTGTTTCAGCTTCGGGATTTGAAAGAGATGATGGCGCACCACCTTGGGCATCTAGTTCTTGTGTTTCAGTGCCCATGGGTGGGATAGGCAAAGATCCTGGGATTTGGGAGGTTGGAGGTTTACGGGGTATCAGTCAAATGGGTTGGGGATCTAGGGTAGTGGCAATAATGGGTGGCCTTGTTGAGGCCCTTGTTCGCTTTTTTCGTAAGAAGGGTGGAAAGATGGGAATTTGTTTTCTTTTCCGTGGGGGTTTTTCTTCAATGATGGGGCAGGGGGAATTGTCCGGCTCAGAATCATCACTAAGAATATGAAGGGTGGGGGTGGATGACTCTGGTAAGGTATGAGACGGGCTTGGTATGGTAGGGGGATCGATTGGTCTGGTTAGTTCTATGGGAGGGCTATTGGGTACTTCTGGGGAATCTAGGGGATTTTGCAGTTGCTGTTCCTGGAGGTTTTCAGGAATTTCGGCATCTACTTGGGGGTTTATGGGCGGGTTATTTAGTGGAAGGTTTTGTTGGGAAAAACCCCCTTGGATGAGTAGTTGGACAAGGCGATGATGGGTGAGTGAAAGGGTGGGATATTTAGCCTTTTTGTAGTAATGCGCCATATTTTTCAGGCAATCCAACAAATAATAAGGAATATTGACCCATCTATTATGCCTTAAATGAGATAACAGAAGAAAGTTGTGCTGATAAACTACCTGGTATGGGCCCTCGCAGGTTAAGTAATGCTTGATGAATCTTGCAACTTCCGGCCATGGGGGTGGCAATGAGTTGAGTTGAACACCTCTGCCTTTAAGTACAATTCGTTCTTCTGGCAAGAAGAAGTTTTGTTGGGCATTTTGAATGATATGTTTACGGCTGAACATGTGAGTGTCGTCGATAGGGAGGCCTGAGACCTGTGCTATATCCTCTTCTGTTACTGAAATTCAGATCCCTTGGATGACAGAATGGTCTTCCTGTAGGTTTTGGGAAAATTGCAGGACCTGTTGTTCATTATACCCCTGGAGTCTCTGAAAGTAACTGAGCCATCCTGCCTACTGAAAGATTTGATAAGCTACTAGATAATGTTCTAATAGCGCTGTGGTGGCGGGCTCGTTCCGTATGACAGAGCCTCCCATGGCTATCATCTCGGTAAGATACAGCGTCGGAGAGTTTGAGTATCAGCTTCTGCGCAGAGTGAGTTTTCCGAGCGACGTTATGCAAAATGTGGTCAAATACGCGAAAGGGTGGTGAAATAGGAATGGCGGCAGTGAATTTGTGTGAAATGATGGTATTGAAGATTTGACGTGTATTCTCCTCCCGTCAAGTGCGGCTAGTAATGATTGCACTTGAGTGGTCATAATGATTTTAGATTCTTCTCATTAACTATAGCCTAACTGAATTACATAAAATTTACATACCTCGCCTTACCTTTTGATTCGTTCTGCAAATAAAATATCATGCCTGTTCAACAGTCATGGCGGAGACTTTGATTTATGAATTGTGTCGAGGGTTTGCTGACTGGAAGGACGAACTATCGTATGAGAGAGTAAAAATCTTGCTGGCAAATGATGTTGAAAAATTGGTGTTTCAGCAACAGAGAAGAACGAAACAATTGCTGGATGGTGTTGTTTTGGTGATGAGAAAATGTGAAGAACTGCTGAACAATGGTGTTTCAGCAACAAGAAAAATGGGGTGGAACAATTGCTGGACGGTGTTGTTTTGTCGATGAAGAAAGTGAAGAATTGTTGGACTGTAGTGTTTTGGTAATAGGGAGAGAAAAAAGTGCTGAACAGTGGTGTTTCAACATCAGAAGAAAGTCAAAAGTGCTAAACAGTGGTGTTTTAGCATCGGGAAAAATGATGAAGGATTGCTGACAATGGTGTTTCAACAACAGAAAAGAAAAGGCGAAACAATTGTTGGACGGTGTTGTTTCGTCGATGAAGAATGTGAGGAAAATGGGGAAAAAGTGGAAGAAGGTTGCTGAGCAGTGATGGGGGGATAGGTGTGGGGTTGGTGGTAGCGACGTTTCAGTAATGAAGGAAAGGAAACAAATTTTTGACAGTGGTGTTTCGGCAACAGAGGAAAGTGAAGAGTGTTGAACGGTGGTGTTTCAGCATCGAAAGAAAGTCAACAGTGCTGAACAGTGGTGTTTTAGCATCGGGAAAAAGTCAATAGTGCTGAACAGTGGTGTTTCAACATTGGGAAAGCTTGTCTCATTGAAGTAGGATCATCCTTTCCTAGTGGCCTGTACTTCGATCGGGAATCTGCAAAAATCGATTGTAACATGGTATTTCTTGACAGGGATTATTAGTAAATAAAATCTAATCTAATCTACTACTAAAGAAATTAACTTAAAAGAATTAATTGCAATTAGGGGTGGAAACCCCCTCTACGAAGAGAAAATGGGCGTCTGCCATGCATGTGGCCTTAAAATCTTCTTTAGAAATAGGTCGTTGGTACAGACAGAGCCGATGACCATTTACAAGTAGCGAATTTTTGGAGTCATCGATTGTGAGGAGCCTAACTGTTCCATTGGAGAAAACAGTGTCTACTTCGTACGGTCCAAACCATCTTATACGCAATTTCCCTTGAAATTCTTTAAACCGGGAATCATACATTAGGGCCCAATTACCTTTTTGGAACTGCTTATTCTTGATATTTTTGTCATGCCATTTTGATCTTTGTTGTTGAATTATGGTTGTTTGTTGAATGGCATCTAGTCTTTTCTCCTCCAGTTCATTAAGCTGTTGCAACCTGGCTATCTGTGCATTGGTTAAATCAAGGTTGACAGCTAAAGTAGTCCTTAAGGTTTTTATCTCAAATTCCACAGAAAAGACAACACTCTTTCCATAGACTAATTCATAGGGAGAGAATCCTGTAGTATTTCTCCAAGTAGTTCTGTAGGCCCATAATGCTTCAGGGAGCCTGTAGGACCAATCCTTTCTATTTTCCTTCACTGTTTTTGTAAGAATGACTTCTATTACTTTGTTTGTGCTTTCCACCTATCCATTGGCTTGGGGGTGGTATGTTGTAGTCATTCTCTGCTGAATATGGTATTTCTGAAGGGTGGCTTTGAACCCATGAGAAGTGAAAGGAGGTCCTCCATCTGTAACTAGTTCTCTTAGTACTCCAAATCTGGTGAAGATGTCTTTAAATAAGAAATCTATAACTGCTTCTTCGGTTGCTCTGTGGAGTGCCTTGGCTTCCACCCATTTAGTCATGTAGTCTGTGTGGACCACTATATAAACTTTTTGATTAGATGGAGGGTTGATGGGTCCTATAAAGTCTAAGGCCCATCTTTCAAATGGTTCAAGTACTATCTGGGGGTTTAATGGCATTTCATCTCTA
>JZKD02S1714210.1:1360092-1391706 GCA_000966675.3 Picea glauca
AGATAAACCATGAAAATTAGGTAATGCTGAGAGTGGAATGTTTTTCATGGGGGCTACTCCTCTAGGGAGATCGCCAATAGGAAATCCTAATGTAGAGAAAGAGTTTTCATCATTTTCCTCTCCTTCAGGACCTACCTGTTCTTCGTGATGCAATTCTTCATTGTACTCATCCATGTTTTCTTCCCCTGCTACGCTTGCTCTGTCCTCAATGTCTCCTACTGGCTTCTGGACTATCTCAGGACTCCAAACTTCTTTCCTTGTTTCAAAGTTTGCTTGGAATGAAGGCTGGGAATTTTGTTTCCGAAGGTTTGGTCATTGAGTAGCAGATTCAGGCTTTGATATGATCTCGTCAATGTAAGTCTTTCTTCCTCCTTTTCCTTTTCCTTTGCCACCTGTAGGGTTAGTGTCTTTGGGGTCTTTCATGCAATCTTTTTATTTGAAAAATCATAAGTGCTTTTGAAATCTATAGCTACCTTCCCCGGAAACGGTGCCAAAATGTTGGTCACTATAATTGCTTAATTAACTCAAACAATCAAGTGCTACATAAATTGTCAACCCAGGGAAGTCTGTTTATTTCAAAGATAACCACACACTATATATTCTCAATTCCAAAAGCAACTTAGAGTTGTAGTAAAGGAAACTATATTAATCACACTTGCCTTGAATGAACTGAAGTTCTGACTTGAATTACAGGAAAGAAACCTACCTATTGCAGATCTTAAAGATTAATCTTAAAGAATCCTAGATTACATTAAAATAACAATTGCAACAGGAAAGAACAACTATTCTGTAACCAGAGAACATGACCCTTACTCCCAAGCAGGAACTTCAGCACCTTGTTTCTGATTAACACACTTTCATGAAAATGTTAATGCATAGAAGGCTAACTCTATCTAGTAGAGAACATGACCTTCTAATTCCTTCCTTTCTAAGAAGGAACCCTTAGCCCAGTCTCTGATCAAAACACTTGTGAAAAATAACTGGAATCTTACTAATTCTACAGAGAACAGGACCTTCTAATCCCTTCCATTAAGCAGGGACCCTTAACCCAGTCTCTGACTAACACACTTGCAGAAACAATTGAAATCTACAGAGAACAAGACCTTCTGATCCCTTTCTTTCTAAGCAGGAACCCTTAACCCAGTCTCTGACTAGCACACTTGCAGAAACAATTGAAATCTACAGAGAACGGGACCTTCTGATCCCTTCCTTTCTAAGCAGGAACCCTTAACCCAGTCTCTGACTAGCACACTTGCAGAAACAATTGAAATCTACAGAGAACATGACCTTCTGATCCCTTCCTTTCTAAGAAGGAACCCTTAACCCAGCCTCTGACTAGCACACTTGCAGAAACAATTGAAATATATAGAGAACAAGACCTTATGATCCCTTCCTTTCTAAGCAGGAACCCTTAACCCAGTCTCTGACTAGCACACTTGCAGAAACAATTGAGATCTGCAGAGAATAGGACCTTCTGATCCCTTCCTTTCTAAGCAGGAACCCTTAACCATGTCTCTGATTAGCAAACCTCATAAAATCATCACACAAGATTACTAATGAAAATGATTATGAACTTCGTGAAAGTAATGTAACATTCAATAAACTAAAGTTCTTAACGAGACAAAGTTCAGTAGTGTTTCAGCAAAGCAGAATTCATTAAAAGTATTGTTTCAGCAAGACAAAAGTTAATCAAGGCATAAACAAAAATTACACTAACACACTATAAAACTAACGAGTGAATCTTGTGAAGAAGGTGGGCCCTCCCTTCTCACAAGATTCCCCTAAGACGAAAAGGCTAGAGAAGGATACTCAAAACAGTCTTTTATTCATCTATCAATGGATCATATTACAATCTGAAAAGAAAATGAAGTACGTCCCTCTCTCTGAAGCCTTCTTAATACCTAAAACTTGGGATCCTCTCGAATGATGATTTCCTCTTATTTAAAGAGGGAACCCCTTCGATACAATTGATAAAAAATTACAATGTATATCTGAGTCTTATTCTTAGTCAGATCGAGTTTCTAAACCAGAATAGGATGTCCTAGTCTCGCGCAACAGAATGCTATTGCAAGTGCTGAATGAGGTGTTGCTGTTACGGTTGGAGTAACAGTTCCTTCTCGTTGCTACTGATGTTGTTTCATCATCGCAAATCACAGGCTGTTTCAGCCACGGGATTTGCGCTCTTTGACTGTTTCAACATTCTCATGTGGGAGCGATGGTTGGTGCTTGGCTCACGTGTGACTGTTGTAAGGTTGCTGCTGACTGTTGACTGTGTAATGGCTTGTGTTTCAGCATCTGCGACTCTGAACTGTGTAACAGCTCTGTGTTTCAGCATTTGCGACCCTGGACTGTGTAACAACTTTGTGTTTCAGCATCTGCGACCCTGGACTGTGTAACAGCTTAAGTGAATTGTTGTTTCAGCAACATGCCTCAAATGTTAATCTGCAGTTTGAACTGTTTCAACACTTATACATTTTTAATCAATGGTTAAGTACGAGAGTGATGTAAAATATTATGAAAAACAGATTAAACGTATAGTACTGAGAAGGGACGTTGTATACCTTTGGAATGATTAGATAAAGTGAGAATATGAGTTTAAATGTGGGTGATCAAGAGTGTAATAGTGACAAAAAGTATGGGCAAAAAGGTACATTGTGTGGTCCTAACAATAGGACACCTCGTTAACCCTCCCATAGTGTATTTGAGATGTTAATTGTTTGATATAGTGATATTTGATGCTCATGCTTAGATGGCTTATTTATTGATTGGATTCACTTATCGTGATGTTACGACTTGAGATCCTTGGAGGGTGTGTTCATTTGTCTTTGCAAGACCTAGTTGGTGGATAGTTTTGGGAGAACAAGCATAGCTTGGGATTCCACGGGGCTACAAGCCCACAGGTTGGATGCCAGGGGCCCGCATGCCAAATGAGAGATATCAGACTTGGAAGGCCTTGATGATGACTTGGAAAGCCTAGCCCAACCCTTACTTGCTAAACAATTTTCCTAAGAGGAGAAAAATGTTCCACTTTTGAGCTTGACGTCATGATCTTGGGGGCTAGGACATGGTGGTGAGGTGCCACTCTTTGACACATGAACATTTGAGGAGGCGAAGGGTCTTCAACATGATAATAGTGCTTATATTCTTGACATGTGGCCTTTGGAGGCCTATCCATGCTTCTTCAAAACCAAATAATTCCTTAAAGTGGAAAAATGTCTCCTAAAGGAGTGCCATCCTCCTAAACTAGGGTTTCATTTGTGCAAAAAGTGAAATTTTAAGTGAATTGTTTAATATTACTTTTTAAGGGGTAAATATTAGGGATGTTGACCCCTAATCTTGTGTTTTACTCCTTAATTTGTGGACAAGCTATGTTAGCTACATTTTGTATAAATAGAGATCATAAGATCACATTTTAATCATAAGAGGCCTTGGTATGAAATTTGTGCCACACTTGGCTCTTTTATATCTTGTACACTTGTTTATGGCTATGTTTATGAATGGTTGATGGAGGAGGTCTAACACTAGATTTGGATGATGCTTTCTAGCTCTTGTGGTGGATTATCTTGGCATTTCTCTTGATCTTGTCATGGTTTTCTACTATTATGTTATCATTTTTCAAGTTCTAGTATTGTTATGCTAGGAGATAGGTGGGAAGTATAAGGGCATACACCCCCACCATAGCCTTCATTATTTTATTTTCTTCATCTCATTGATTTTATAAGGGTTTGCTAAGAGAAGTATAAGGGCATGCACCCTCTTAGCCTAAACCCTATCCTAGAGAAACTTTCCTTGGGAAGTAAAAGGGCTTACATCCCCAAGGAGGTAGCTTCTCTAAGCTCCTTTTGAATCCATTAACCTAATAATAAAGGCACCAGTCATTTATTTTTGCATTGGAGAAATAAAATATTGCATTGGGAAATGTGATTTTCGATCAATTTTACTTCTTGCAAAGTGGATTATATTCATTGTGCCTTGGGCACATCACAACCATTAGGGCGTCTCCTTCTAGGGGCTACTTATTGTTGTTGTTACAAAATTGCATCTTCAACCTTTAGGGCTACAGAAACCCTAACTCATTTGCTTGAATAACTCTCTCATCAACCATTGGATTTTGCTCAAAGTTTGCACACTTACTCTCATTGGCCTAGTGCACGTTTTGGCAAAGTTTGAGGGGATTTCAATGGATGATTTTATTTTTGTAATACATTGAATTTTATAGCCAGAAGGGTGATATAATTTGATACATTGTAATACAAGTGTTTACAATAACCTTATCTTTTATGCTAAGAGTATTGGGTTTTCATCTTGAGTTTAGCTAGTCATTTACTAGTTTTTCTCTTGCATTTTCTACTTGATATTTAGCATTTATTTAGCATCTTATAATAACTCTTTCTTACTAATATACACTGTTATATATTGTTGCAAATTAGGGACAACAAGCTTAACTTGTTGATCCAACTAATGTATATTATTGCAAAGTGTCTGTTCTTGTATCTCGGGTAGGTACAATCATCCGGAGGAGTGTTATACCTGTGGGGGAAAAATTACTTGACTTACAAGGCACCTCTTTCCACCTTTCACTCCACTTAGATTTGACCTATAGGGGCTTCACTTCCATCCATCTTCATCTCTATCTCAATACCCCTAGGGTCATCGGGATCACCTACCTAGAGTGACCTAGTCACCCTTGAAGTGAAGGACCTACATCAAGGTGACATTGGGTGTAGGATTCCCAAGTTGTAGCACTTTCCTTGTGGTTGGGTCGGGCTTTGCCCTTCCTACAACTTGCGCTCTAACAAAACTCACAATTGTACCATTTTGTGTATGCATTGTCATTATTGTATTATATGTCCTTATGTCCTAATTAGATTAACAAGTGATATATTATCAATTACACATGAAAATTTTGTCAATGGATTGATATTCTATTTATTTGTTTATTGGTGTGTGGTGATAAGTACCTAAATACGACAAAAAAATCGCCATCATGTGTCATGTGTTCAGAAATGTTGGACTTATGTCATGTATATCATCTACCTTTAAGTTAGACCTATCATACCTATAACTCTATCTAGAGAATGAATCCTAAATGTTTTATTTTTTCAAAATAGGAAAAAACATACAATACTAAGGGTTACTAACGTAACCTCTATTGATATTATCTCAAGACCTTGATGTGCAACTACATCATCATGTGTAGACAAAATATGGGTACCTGAAATAACTCACCAGTGGTTCGTAAGGGAATAGAATTCCTTTAGGTCTTGGGATGTTAACATGTCTCCTTATGTTTGAGGAATATGAACTCTTAGTCAATAAAAATGTTTTTAGGTCAAAGGAAATTCCACCCAAAATAGTATCTATAAGTAAACTAGTGTCCCATGCTAGTCATTATTGAGGCTCCAATAAAAGGGTCATATTCTTACAAGCAACATCTAGTCTTAATCCCATATATGAGACCATATACTAACCCTGATTATAATTTAACCTCATGCCTAAGATGAAAAACAAACTATACATGAGTATGTGTATCTATTAAAACATTGAAAAGTAATATTTATCCTTCTTATCTAATATCATAATTCTCACACATTCTACTAGAAACATTGAAAAATAATATTTATCCTTCTTAGCTAAGATCACAATTTTCACACATTCTACAATGCATAACCTTTGTGAATACCATAACTTAACGTTTACTTAACTATCATGAATTTACATTTAATATATATAAATTAAAAAATAAAAAATAAACTATCCAAATATAACATGCATATTTGTATGTTGTTCCATCCTTGTATACGTATTCTACATTAACAAATGATATACATGTTATAATATATATATATATATATATATATATATATATATATTATAGTCAAATTAAATAAAGCACATAACCCCTATCCCGTAATTTTATCAAAAAGTGAATCAATGCCATTTATATAAATTTCTTACAAACTAGATTAGTTACCTTTTTACTATGTATTGATGATGTACCTTACATGTTTTTGCTTCATCAAAGAAGTCAACATATAGAAGCACGAATTTTTTTATGTACTTAAGGTCTAACATCATCACATTAAGGAAGGGAAATGATATTTTCATATTTTTATTTAATTAATGAACACACGATATTTTTATTTAATTAATGAATACACGATATTTAAGGTATAATATCATGACATAACATGGAATGACAAATATATTTAAGGTACAACATCATGACACATACAATTTAAGTGAGTTTAGGTTTTCTTCACGATGATAGATTCAAATCTAGAAGGAAGTAAAGTATGTCCTTACAACTATGATTCCAATGTACTAATCACATTTAATGATTTTTTTTAATATTTCAAACATAAAATATCAATAAAAATATTTAATGTTTACTAATAACATTTTTAACCTCAAAAATATTTAAAAAATAAAACTCAAATATCAAAACAAGTGTATTTTTTATCCCAATGTAATAATGGCATTTGATATTTAGTGACCCTTTGCTTCTATAAGGTTTTTTTATAAACATTTTCCATACTTAACTTACACTTATAGTTTTTTATTAATAAATTAAATAAATCTTTTAAAATCTATATGTTCAATTTTTTTATTTTTTAAAAAATAATCTTTTAAAAAAATAAACCATAAAAGTATTAACAACACCAACCAAACAACCTTTCATTGACTAATTTCTAAATTTTGAATATTTCTCTTTAAATCCAGAAATCATTAAGTTAACCAATATACAACTTAAAATATGCATAAATTTCATGATATATGAGAACTATCTCGCAATAGCAATTTCTATAGTATTTAAAATTAATAGCAATTTCTATAGAATTTAAAATTGTTAAGGAACAAGGTGTCCCACCTTGAAGATGGGGTACGTTACACAATGTTTTACCTTCATTGATTTACTATGATTTTAATTGCATGAACCGTGATTTGAAAATAACAGAAGCCCTTAGCTTCGCATTTACCAACACAAAAGATACATTACAGATTAGTGCCCGAAGATTAACAGGGCATTGATCAATTAAGAAGTGATACGAAGGCCACCCACAGTTATAAAATACCAAGTCTTTGCCTGCGTAAAAGAAAAGAAGACAAAGTAAAAATGTAACATAGCGGTTTAAGTGAAAACATTTAATAAAAAACATCCTTCAACACAATCCTTTCCACAACGCTCTTTTGGAATCACACGCATTGCAGTTTAATCCAATTAAAAATTATTTCTTACAGCAATTGTTTGGTCTCTATTTTGGGATATGATGATTATGCTGAATTTTATAACAATCTCCTTCGTTCTTTCCTCAAGAAATTTTGCCATTTCTATTGCTCCGGCAGCCAGGGAGCAAACATAAGGGGTATTTAATCCTTGATGACAGCCATGGCGACATTGACTTATCCAGTTCCTGTAGAGAAACTGTCGTGCGGTTTAGTGCAGAGGATGGAGACAGGAAGGCCCAGTCCCAGAAGGGTCGTTTAGATTCTGATTTGAAGTAGGAATTTCTTCCAGCATTGCTTGAAGGAAATCTGCAAACTGAACTAATCGCCGATTATTATTTGCTTGAGTATGGCTTAGTTCACAATTCCCAATAGAATTGGGCCAATCTCTTTCCAATAACTGAAAATGTTAGAAGGACTTCATACATCCAAAGCAAACCAAAATGCCGTTTTGGTTTACATTTTGTTAGGACTTACCTGCTCAATCTGCTCACCGCATCTTAAGATTTCTTCCCTGCTCCCTAACTCAGCATACTCTCTACAAAAGACGAAACTCCATCCCAAGAACTGAATTCCAAACCCTTAAATGCAAAAGCATACCGAACTTGAAAGCTATTAGAAATCTAGAGCATACCTGGTACTAGATAGCAGTTGCTGATTAGTGTTCTCTAATTTACAGCATTTTGCCTGGGACATTGATCTTTTGAAATAAATTTCTAAATTTTAAAAATAAATATCATAATAAGAAATGTACTTAAATGATTATTTTAATTTAATCGAAGCAATGAGCATATACAGTATATTAATTTAATCGAAGGAATGAGCATATACAGTATATAGCAGAAATAATATGMAGCACTGCACTTGGTTTTTATTTCCACAAAATCGGATGCACAARTAGATGTGCATTATGGTTTATGGAGTGTGAATGGATTTTCTTTTAAATGATAAGTAATGTTATGCCCGATCATAAAAACAAGATTCAATATGTTACTAAAGTTAAGTTGAACGTTTTATACATCCACTATTCGATGGACCACATACAGAAAAAATTGGACTGCATACAGAAATCCAGACATGTGAAGTGTAAGATCCAAATAAAATTCAACAATTGAAGGAACTTCGTCACGGGAATAGAAGGAAATGCTCAAAAGCTGTATATGACCTACTAACAAGATCGACAAACTTTTCTCAGCCGTTTTTTTTAAGTGCGAAAAACAAAATTACCTCGAGATCGAACATCTGGCAGGAAAGAGAGGCAAGTTCAGTTTGCAAACTCTGAATTTCTTTTTGAAGAACATCATTTTGATTTGTCAAAACTACTACTGAGTTACAGCATGGCAAGTGTCTGGCTTGAACGTTCACTGTAACATCTGAATGCAAAAAAATCGTCTAAAATTTCAGGGCGTTCAAAACAACCATGGGAAAGTTTAAAGAAATAATGCGCAAGGTTGGAGATGAATGGCATACCACTAAAACCGTCGCTTTCCATTTCCCTCACAATCTCTTCATTATTATAGAACCTCGGATTTTTTGGAGATACCAATGCCAGATTATCATTCTTAATCAAATCCGGATTTGAAGGTTCCTCTAGTTTGCCTATTGTGGTGTAGAAAGTGTTATCCAACTGCAAGACTTCAGAAACCCACACCAATTCCTGTGATGTGATCTTATTAGTGGCTTGGGGATCCGTTCCACCTTTGCCTGACTTATTATCCTCCTCGGAGGCTGTTGAAGAAGTTTCATTATTTTGAAAGATTTGTGTATTAATCTGAATCTCCTCGACTCGGCTAGTCAAAATAATGTCTTGATCTTCATGCTGGACTTGCAATGTGCATGCAGAGTTATTGGCATCAATTTCAGGGATAAACGTAGAAGTAGGAGCTTGGCCCAATGTCATATTAAAAGAAACGTCATCAGGGTTGTCAGCTTGGATTCGCACTAATTGCACTTCAGGATTACAAGTAGGAGAGCAATCTTTATTTGTTTCCTTCAAAGCGGTTACTAATCCGACATTGTCGGAAACACCTCCATTAGGTTCTAAATTATCTAAACAGTGATCCAAAGGCAAGTCTGCCTGTTCCTGCTGGCCTGGTGGTGATCCATGCTTGTCAACTGCAGTGGTTTCTTCAAAAGCTTTGGTTTCCTCCGAAGCTTTCTGCAAAGTGCAGGCCTTCATTAAATGAATTAAATAGATCTGAATTCTAACGGTGTAGGCGATATGACAGTTTCTTTATATATAGTAATAGGTTTAGCAACAAAAGCTAATGGTGACGGTCACGTTTTATAAAGGGCATTTAACCTCTCGAGTGTTATACATATGTGATTTTAGAAAAAGATCTATTTTAAACGATATCCCGTTATGATTATGTCACTGCGATACTGACAGTCATTCGATTTAGATAATGACCACAAATGAAAGAAGATTACAATGAAGCAAAAGGAACAAAGTGAAAAGAAATAAAATGAAATGCAAATGTGTGAAGGCCAATGCATCATTCTCTTTCCAGAATTTGGCGAATCGCTAAGTTAAGGAACTGACTTGTCTCATCATATTAAACAAATGCAGACCACTGTAAGTTGTTTAGTCTGTAAGTTCTCCTTCTTTGGTAATTTTGAATATTTCTTTGTAACTTAGATATTATATGAAATTGCGCTGTTTTATTATATAAGTAAATATCCAAATAAAATACAAAACCATCGCACCTGTGGTGAGGCATGTTCGCCGTCCTGCTTTTCTTCTCGAGTGTGCGAACCTTCCGCGTTAATTGTTTCACCGCTTGCAGCAATCGATGTACCTACAGAAAAAATGATTGAACATGGGAACAAGCGAAATTATTTAGTACAAGTCTCATTAAGAGTTTATGTTGAAGCATTACGTTCATATATTTCTTCTCTTATGAGAGTCGTATCAATTTTTAAACTTCCAACAAAATAAAGGCTAACCGCTCTAAATATTTAAACTTCCAACAAATAAAGGCTAACCGCTGTAAACCTTACTAAAGCACGGGCATTGTTGAAAGGAAAGGGCCACATGATCTTCATTTCACGATTATGTAGCTCTTACTCTAAATTTTCAAGAAGAAAACGCTAAAGGTTCCAAGCAGGACCACTGGATGAAGTGTTTAGTTCTCATTGCTAATATATTAAAAGAAGCAAAGAATTCCACTCGATCCGAAAACAGAAAGTAATGGAACTCTGAGTCACTATACTGCCAATCCTGCGAACAAAATTCAAGCATACATGGAATCCCAGAATGCAGTAAAATATGAACATACAAACACTCCTTTAAAACGAATTTAGAGGAACAAGGAATGGTCGAAATGCATATGAGACGGAATGAAGAAAATATAAAGAACGGGTTCACACGCCTCATATTGCGCAATGATGTGCTAACATTTAAACTGATACAGAATCGAAACCACCGAATCTCAGATTTATCAATAACAGAGAAAACAGACCGCCTTTGCGACGTCATTTAACGATTTACAGATCAAGCGACTTTGGGAATCAAAGTCGCCACGGTATGTGCATATCTATTAGCAGTATCCACATCTTTTTGCGTTGGAAGGAAGGTTGATATAATTTAACGCTAATATATCCCAAATTTTAACTGGAGAAACTCAGAAACAAGAGAAAATATCAAAGGAAACCTAAAAAATGATCAAAGCGGCCGTTGACAACATCGATACGACGATATTAAAGTTTTCAGAATCTGAAAATAAAATTACAGGAGACGCCGATGTGACAGTAACTTGAAATTGTTTCTGCTGCATTAATCGCGGGTGATCCTCAACAAAGTTTAAGCTGAAATCGCTAAATTTCTTTCAAGAATTTGGCAAAAACGACTCTCCAAATTTAAGCCTGGGAAGCATAAATAAGTTACCTGTTGAAACAGAACGATCAATTTTCCGGCGTTTGGGTGCAGGTGAGGAGACAGTCGCCGACGGGGTGCGCTTAGTCTTACACGAAGGGGTGCGATCTCTTCTTCTTCTGCCCATCTTGGCGGCTCTAGCTTGTCCGGACTCGGTCTGGAGTAAAATGTGTTGGTCATGATTTTATATTTAAGTCGGTTTAAACGAAAGCGAACTATTTTCGGCTTGTCACGCTATTACGGCGGGATTATTTTTAATTCAGGGAAGTGGGATTGATACGGCGGGATTAATTTTGTCACGCGATTACAAAGGAGGGTGGAATATTATTAAACTACGATATTCAATCACAGGGAAGGCATGGCGAAGGCATAGAGGGATTATATAATTTGTTTATTTCATAGTAGTTTGTCTTTTTAACACAAATATTTTTATAATATTTATAGGAAACTAAAAATATTGATTTTTATATAATAAAAAGTATTATATCTGGAGGTCTTATTGTTAGCTTGGCTATTTCCAATGTTTTAAATAACATATCCAAAGTACTGTCTTTTTGAATCATATATTTTCTTATGCATTGCTCAAAGGTGGATTAATGCTAGCATTAGTTCGAATGTTTGTCCTAGCAGTTTCTGCTAGCTAAATTTATCCCAATGTTTGACATGCTAGCATATCCAAAGTTTTTAGATCATATACGGTCTCTCTAAGTTGTTATATTATAAAATAATATAATAAATGTTTTTTTTGTACGTAAGAGACCTGCCACACTGCATTCTTTCTTAAATGTTTCCAAAACAATTTTCATAGACTTAAATGTTTACCTAACCACAATGTTAAATGTTTACTTAACAAGCGTGTTACAGTACATTTTCTTCCATTATTTTTTTTATATGCAATGTTCTCTGCAGCCAATGTGGACAATATTGTTCTTCAACGACATTGTTGGTTCACTAGTTCATGCTTGCTTCTTGCATGTTCACTGATTTATTATTTGCTTGTTGTTGTTGTTCTTGTTTTCCTGTTGGTCTTGTTGCAGTTTGCACGTTTGGGGTTCTGCAACCGCAATTGGAACCGTCCTTCTGTCGTTCCCCATTGACGGGCGGGTTTGGGTGTCATGTTTATTTTCGCTTGATGTTTGTAGTTTGCAGGTGGGAAATTTGACTACTGGGGATGCCTAAGTTGAAATCCTCTTGCAGAACATCTTTGTATGTGAGGAGAAAATACAATATCCTTTTGCGATACGTCACTTTTTCTCTGATGGAGGTAGGTTCTGTGTCGAACATTGGCCTTTGGACGATCCTCCTAGCTTTGAATTTTACCTGATAGGTCTCACAGCCTAAAGTATTTGGCTAACAGATGTGTTGCAATACATTTTCATCCGAACTTTTTGATACAGTTTTGTGTGCAGTGAACTTGACCAATATTGTTCTTCATCGACATTCCTGGTCGATTGGTTGGTGCCTGCTTCTTTGTTCGTTGGATGTTTCTTATTGTTGTTTTATTCAACTTTATAGGGTTCGGGTCTTGCGGTTGCAGTTGGGACTTTTGGTGCTTCTTAACTGGGTTGTTATTTGTTGCTTTCTCTTTTTTTCTTAAGCTTTGTGATGTTAGGGTGTTGCATCTGCAGTTGGATCTGTTGTTACATTGTTTTGCAGTTGGCTCCCCAGAAAATACTATTAAGATAACATAACATGCAAAATTTTGCAGTTGATGTAAATTGCATCTCTTACGGCTTCAACCAGGGTTTGTCAGACTCCAACTATATTTCATAGCTGGCGATGTTTTTCCCGTGGTTAATGTCTTACTATGGTTTCATAGTTATGAGAGTAAGTGTTGTTGTCTGAATGATAAAGTTTTTCTCTCCCTTTCTTTTTCCTCTTGTAAACTTTCCCGTTTTTACCTTTTGTTCTTCCGCTCTATTAAGTGTTTCTAATTCTATACTTTTCCGCGTTTCTGTAGTCATGGGTTCCCGGGGTGGCCAATTGACAAATCGTCATCTCCATCTATATCTTCACATCACGAGTCCGGTCGGACGTCGTTCATTTGCATATTTTTCCAATTTTTTTTAAACTTGTTTGTTTTTCCCTTTTGTTCTTACCCTCTATTATGTGTTTCTGGTTCTATACTTTCTCACGTTTCTGTGCTCGCGGGTTCCCAATGTGGTGATCTGACAAATCGTCATCTCCATCTATATCTTCACATAACGAGTCCGACCAACCGTCGTTCGATTGCATACTTAGCCAATTTTATGAACGTGGGTTCGTGGATAGGTGCTATCAAACTATGGTAACTCGTGTTCGGGGTATACATATTGCATCTAGAACTTTCGTGCTCTACAATCGAACTATGGTAACTCGTGTTCGGGGTATACATCTTGCACCCATAACCTTTGTGCTCTACAATTCGATCCCTCACTCCTCGAACTCATAACCTTGCCTCTACCTACGATGAGTCTCTTTGTCCGACCTACCTTTCCATACTTAGTCGAGTCTTCAAAGTTTCACAAGTTCACGCGTTCCCGGGTTTAGAGAAGTTTAAAAGCATTTTGTCGCTCCCCTCCATCCCCGCCACCTTCCGCCCTTCCCAATGCACATTAATTATGCTTTCAAAAGTGACAACCAACCAGATAGGTTCGAAAAGATTGGCTTTAATAAGCGGAAAGCTCGAGGACATCTCCCATTAAAATGCATAAACAGGCGAATATTATGGGATCTGATAAAATTTTTTTCTTGCATTTTGAATTTGCAAAAAACAATATTGGCTATTTTAGTATTTTAAAGACATCATCATAGTAATAGTGCAATACTGTACTACCACGCTGCCATCCACGAACATGTCATCCACAAAGGTGTTGACGTCATGTCCCTCTTTAATATTGTGTATATGTTACATGTTGTCATATTTGAGAATCTGCTCGGATATGGGAATGTTATTACATGCTATTAGTCACTATTCACACACATATTCGAAAAGATTGACATTAATAAGAGAAAAGATCGAGGGAATATGAAATTAAGATGAATTAAACCAAAATCTACGAAAGATTATATTGTCATCCTCCAGCATTGCTTTTAAATACTTATTCTCATTTCTCTCTATCATCAAAAAGTTGGGCTTTATGGTGCCTTTGCTCTAATGTTCCTAGTCATGGACATGTAAGACAACTTAGAGATGCCATTGAGGCCCAAATGAAAGAAGAGAGAATGGTTTTATGTTACGTGAGATTTGAGCCAAAAAACAACTCTGTTATCCAACAGAAACTCAGACAGGGAAAACAAAAAAAAAAACAAGTATCTTCTGATTGGTGTTCTCCCTGTATTCGATGCTTTGGTTGGTTGAAAGGCTTGCTTAGAGATTTGTTTGTTGATCTTCTTTATTTTCTTGCTGGGAGTTGGAAGATATTTTCAGGTCACCTGTAAAATGCTCCTTCATTGAAGTATATAGTCTCTTCCAACAAGACAGATTTGGCAAGTGTATCAAATTCTGCAGAGCACACAAGAATTTGTCTTCATGAGAAGAGTCACACTTACCGTGGCTTGAAAAATGGTATGTAATATTTGAAAATGACGCAAAATATTAATCCATTCGCAAATGTACTCAGAAGGAAATTATAGATTTGGATCGTCGTGGGTAAGAGAAACTATATGAGTGGATAGAACAACATACTAAAATGATAGAAGTTTATATTTCAAAGTTTTCTAAGCTACTTCTGGGTGTGGTAACATACTTGACAGAAAGCCATATTCTTTGTCAAATTTTGTTCACTGTCCTTTGGATGTAGTTACAGACTCCACATACAATCAACTGTCTATCGCTACTTCACATTTTTTATTTTACTACTCCTGCACATATAACTGGATTATGGAATTTGCAACACTTTCTGAGGGTTACTTTATACTACCACCTTCTGCAAGAAGTTTCACGTGTTCAAGTAATGATTTGGTTTCTAAAAATCACCTTTTACTACCACCTTCATGTAATCATCTTATTTCATTATTTAGAAGAGACCTTAATGTAGTGGTGTGTTTCTAGATCTATTTCCACCTAATGTCAATCTTATTGTTGTTTCCCTTGCTTTGGATAGGGAAAATGCATTTCTTCTGTTGTAGTTGATGCGATATTTGAAAAAAAAATGTTCAAATCATACAATTTCTTTTTTTTAAAATATAGAACAATGTATTTTTTGAACGGACGGTTGTTCGAAAATTTTTAGGCATTGTTTGGGGTTCACGTTGTCCATTATGGAAATTGCATTAACACTGCAATGTCAGATAATAGATGTCTAGCATGTGCCTAATGTCAAGGTCATTATCGCACAGGACACCCAACGTCCAAAGATTTATGGAATCAAAGAAACATTGTAGATTGTGTGAGAAAGAAACACTAAAGTCGATGTTATTTGCAGGTCTGGAAATCCTGTAGTTTAAGTTATTTGACAATGAAATCCCTGCTTGTTCACCGCATTGTCACACTACAGTGAGTAGCATTATTCCCATTTCCACCACCAATGTTAATGTCTGAGGTCGAAGCTATCTAGAGCCTGGGATCACCCCCTATGTGGATGCCTGAAGGTGAAGCTATCTGGAACCTGGGATCACGACTTCTTACACTTGACATTAGTATTAGTAGTGATCAAAAGTTGATTGTATGCCGAGTTTGTTACTACATCCAGAGCTCGCTCAACACTATTTGACATAGAAACTGTCTATTTGTCAATTATGTTACAACTTTGGCATAAAACATTCTGTGATTTTAGAATGTTGATTCAAACGCGCATACAGTTTCTCACGTTCGTTGGTATCCAATTTTATAATTCCCTACTGAGTGTATTCGGGCATGGAGTAATATTTGGCATCACTTCCGAACATTTCAAAACTTTTTGTGGGCTTCCATGTCTGCCACCCCTACGACGAAAGATATATTTTGATGTGATCTGTAACATTTGATACACTTGCCAAACCTGTGCTGCCGGAAGAAGTCATGTACTTCAATAGAGGAACATTTTGCAACTGGCTTGGACGTTCCTTCCAATTTACTGTAATAAAACAAAGAAGTTCAACATACAAATATTCAGGCAGGCTTTTCAACCAAATAGATGATCAAATACATGGAGAATAACAGTCACAACATACTTGATTTTTTTTTTTTTTTTTGTCTCAGATTTTGTTGCTTAACAAGATTTGTTTCCCCCAGAACTGACGTCACTTAAAACAAATCGCTCGACTTTGAATTGGGTCTGAATCACATTTCTAAGTTGTCTCGGATGTCAATGGTCAGGAACATTACAAGGAAGGCACCTTAAACCCCAAGTTTTCAATGGGAGAGGGAAATTAACACTTAACAAAGAATAGAATGTTGAATAACCAACCAATGTAGGCAGGCCATATCTAGAAGAGACACACTATTCAAAAAACTGGGATAGATCTAGTTGGAAACACCAATGAATTACAAGACCCAAAATTGATATTCAACTCGTTGTTTTTTACGAATCAAGCATTTGATCGTCAATAAGACTGTCAACAAGCTTCATTATTGTACATATCGTTTTTTGGTTGGTGGAAGGCCAAATCGCAGTCATTATGGAAAATAATCTCAACTGTATTTTGTAACCCATCTTATTTGAATATAGAATATTTGTGGGTTTTTTTTTAATGGTGTTTCCCAATCTCTGGTATTTCTTTTCATTTTATTTTGTACCTTTTTTCCGTGTGTCGTTAAACACAGATGACAAGCTTTTCTTTCTACTGCCCAGTACTTCAATTTAAATAAAGGGTACTATGTTCGTTCCTTACATTTTACATGGAAGAATAATTTGTCATAGGCCATACTTATGTAGCACCCGCCCTATACTTGAAGAAAGAAATTGGAGGACCTGTCCTGCTTTCATTCTTAGGGTCCCATAAATAGAATGAATTAATGACTATTACAACAAGGAAACTCAAGTGTTGATGCATGTTCCTGTTCAATATCTTGCATATATTGCAACTTCTTCTATTTGATAATATCTGTGCATATATATTAAAATGAGTACTATTGGAATAAATATAAAAAATTTATCTTGGCCAAAACTTAGCCAATTATCTAGCCACCAGGTCCCGGGTTTGCAGTATCCAATACCTATGTCCCTCGTTCCATCGTATACATCTTGCAGCTAAAGAACTTCTGTGATCTACAATTTATGCTTTTACTAGTGAGAACTCACCAAGGGTTCAAAAGTATTGGCATTAATAAAGGAACAATAGATTTTATTCTGTGAGATACTTAGCCCTTTTCCCCTTTTCTTCTTCCCGACTATTATCTCTTTCTGGTTATATACTTAGTTGCCTTTCTATGATCGCGGGTTCTAGGGTTGGCGAGCTGACATATATTCATCTCGATATATATCCTCACATGACGAATCCGACCAACCGTTGTTCCTTTCCATACTTAGCCAATTTTATGGCTACGGTTGTCAAGTTGGCACTTTCAAACTCTGCTGCTTCTTGTTGCATTATATACATATTACACTAAAAACATCTATGGTTTCAACGAAATTTGCGAACCGAACAACATCTTGCAAATTGGGAGATGATTTACATTTGAACCAGAAATAATCTATTAATATATATTAATATGAATACTATTGAAATAAATATCAAAACTTTCTCTTGGCCAATACTTAGCCAATTATCTGGCCACCAAGTCCCAGGTTCGCAGAATCCAACACCTATGTCCCATGTTCCATCATATACATCTTGCATCCAAAGAACTTCCGTTATATGCAATTTATGATTTTACTAGTGAGAACTCAACAGGGGTTCAAAAAATTGTCATTAATAAACGAAAAATGGATTTTCTACTATGAGATACTTATCCCTTTTCCCCTTTTCTTCTTCCTGTCCATTATCGCTTTCTGGTTATATACTTAGTCGCCTTTCTATGATCGCGGGTTCCAGGGTTGATGGGATGACATATCTTCATCTCCATCTATATCCTCACATGACGAATCCGACCGACCATTGTTCATTTCCATACTTAGCCAATTTTATGGCTACGGTTGCTGGGTTGGTGCATATGAACTCATCTTTTCTTCTTCCCGTCCATTATCTATTTATGGTTATATACTTATTCTCCTTTCTATGATCGTCGGTTCCAAGGCTGGCGGGCTGATATATATTCATTTCCATCTGTATCCTCACATGACGAATCCGACCGACCGCTGTTCCTTTTCATACTTAGCCAATTTTATGGTCGCGGTTGTCGGGTTGGCACTTACGTACTCGGCTTCTTATTGTTGTGTTGCACTCAAAACTTCTGTGATCTACAATTCCATCGCAAACTCCTCGAATACATTAACTTCTCTCAAATTATCGGTCGCTACCTTCCATCCCAACTAACTTCATGCCCTTCCTAATATACATTAACTATGCTCTTACTAGTGACAATTGAACACACTGGTACGAAAGAATAGGCACCCGGTACTCTGCCATATATAAATTGACTATCGGACTCTGGCATCGTCCCCTCTTCCATGTTACACATTATGCATTCAAATGTTCCGAGCTATACAATTTGGTCATCAGGGCCTCACGTCTTCTAGGTAGACCTTTTCACCCTATTTTGGATCCTCGCATTGGTGGGTTCACAAAATCCCCAACTCCTAGTCATTGTTTCTTGTTCTTCCCATCCTTGTACTTCTTTCCAGATATGCAACACCAAAATTTTAATACTAAAAATCCATCATGAAACAATCGTAAAGATCGTCATTAATAAGCAAAAGTCTCAAGAACCAACCATCCCTACAGAACTTGTCCAGAAACATGCAAACAATATTTTGCCAGGTAATGACAAAGCTATTACAAATTTCAATATATTAGAGAAAACAAGTATGGGCCAGTGTTTCGTTGTTCCATACTTGGACACTTTTTCGATTGCGGGTTCCCAGATTGACAGCCTCAAAATTGTGTTTCGAATCTTCCATCAGTTGAAAATAGTGCCTGGAGTTCCGCAATATACAATTTGTCCACTGGAATGCCCTGTCATGAGCCCAGTCGTCCGCCATTTTTTTCCTTCCTATTGCTTATGGATTTCAGCGAAATTTGCGAACCAAACATGATCCTGCAAATTGGAAGATGATATGCATTTGGACCAACAATAATCTATTAATATGTATTAATATGAATACTATTGTAATAAATATAAACACTTTCTCTTAATTTTCCCTCTTTTCACCCCCTCTATTATCCCTTTGTGGTTCTATATTTAGTCACATCTATATGATCATGGCCTCCTGGATTCACAAATTGGAAACACTTTATCTATATCTTCACACCATGAGCCCGACCGATCACGGTCCCTTTTAATACTTATCCAATTATTTGATCACCGGGTTCTGGGTTTGAGGTATCCAATACTTATGTCCCCTATTCCATCATATACATATTGCATCCAAAGAACTTTCGTGATTTTCAATTTAGGCTTTTACTAGTGACAACTCACTAGGGGTTCGAAAATATTGGCATGAATAAACGAACAATAGATGTGATTCTGTGAGATACTTAGTCCTTTTTCCCTTTTCTTCTTCCCATGTTTTATCTCTTTCTGGTTATATACTTAGTTGCCTTTCTATGATCGCGGGTTCCAGCGTTGGCGGTTGACATATCTTCATCTCCATCTATATCCTCACATGACGAATCCGACCAACCTCTGTTCCTTTCCATACTTAGCCAATTTTATGGCTGCGGTTGCCAGGTTGGCGCTTTCGAACTCTGCTGCTTCTTGTTCTGTGATATACATCTTGCACTCAAAACTTCTGTTATCTACAATTCCACCTCAGATTCCTTAGCCCTTTTTCCCTTTTCTTCTTCCCGTGTATTATCACTTTCTGGTTATATACTTAGTTGCCTTTCTATGATCAAGAGTTCTAGCATTGGTGGGCTGACATATCTTTATCTCCATCCATATCCTCACATGACGAATCCGACCGACCGTTGTTCCTTTCCATACTTAGCCAATTTTATGGCCGTGGTTATCGGGTTGGCTCTTTCGAACTCTGTTTCTTCTTGTTCTGTGATATACATCTTGCACTCAAAACTTCCATGATCTACAATTCCACCACAGACTCATCGAACTCGCAAGCTTCACTCTACCATTATTCACAAGTGTTTCAAAGTATCTGTCGCTGCCTTCCATCCCCACTAACTTCCCGTCCTTCCTAATATACATTAATTATGCTCTTACTAGTGACAACTGAACACACTGGTATGAAACAATTGGCATCTGGTCCTCTGCCATATACAAATTGACTACCGGATTCTGACATTGTCCTCTCTTCCATGTTACAGATTATGCATTCAAATGTTTTGAGTGATACAATTTGACCGTCGGGGCCTTACGTCTTCTAGGAAGACCTTGTCACCCTATTTTGGATCCTCATGTTGATAGGTTCATGAAATCTCCAATTCTTAGTCACTATTTCTTGTTCCGACCATCCTCATACTTCTTTCCAAATATGCAACACCAAAGATTTAATACTAAAATGCCATCATGCAACAACAATAAGGATCGTCATTAGTAAGCCAAAGTCTTGAGGACTAACCATCCCTACATAACTTGTCAAGAAACATGCAAAGGAGATCTTGCCAGGTAATGGAAAAGCTATTACAAATTTCAATATATTAGCAAAAACAAGTTCGGGCCAGCATTTCTCTATTCCATACTAGGACACTTTTTCGATTGTGGGTTCTCGGATTGAAAACCTCAAAATTGTGTTTGGAATCTTCCGCAACTTGCAAACAGTGGCCGTAGTTCCATGATATACAATTTATCCGCTAAAATTCCTCATCACGAGCCCAACCAACTGTCGTTCCTTTCAATACTTAGCCCCAAGTTGGTTGTATTTCCATGACATTGTACATGTACTATGTATCAAGTTTTCCCTTCTGTTTCCCTGTTTCATACTTAGAAAATTTTTCTATTGCAGGTTCCCGAACTGGTGGGCTCAAGATTGTGTTTCCAATGTTCCATGACTAGCAAGTAGTACCCGGAGTTCTGCGATGTACAGTTTGTTCGCAAGAATGCATAATCATGCTCGAGAGATACAATTTGAAACTCGGGCCCTCACCTCTATTGGATGTATCTTGTAGCCCTATTTCGAAGCGTCACCAACCGCTTTCGATAATTAGCCATTCTTTACTTGTTGTTCCATGTCCCCACCATCTTCCTACTTCTCTTTGGGAATGCAATTGGTAAGCTTTAATGCTATCACTTCATTGTGCATGAACCTTAAACATGTCATTAATGACCATCCTCTCTTCTATGGTACACATTTTTCATTCAAGTCCCAATACATACAATTTGACCTTCGAGAAGTCACGTATCCTAGGGAACCATTGTCACCCTAATTCTGAAGTCTGTCCGACGACTTTCCATACTTGCCCATTTCATGGAATATCTTTCACGGTTCCTCGGGTTGGCGGGTTCATGAAATATCCAATTCTTAGGCACTATTTATTGTGCTCGACCAAGGTTTACTGCTAATAGTTCATCATGCAACAACCGTACTGACCACCATGAAAAAGAAAAAGCGTAGATGAGACAGTGAAATTTAATTAAATCTCAACTCATCGAATTTAAATTAATTTATCTTCTCTTATTTCATCTTTTCTGCTGAGAGACATGCAAAAAAGATCTTTCCATGCAATGGGGTATATATTAAAAGTTTCAATATATTAGAGAAAATGAATCTGCCTAGCCATTTCTCTATTCCATACTTAAGCCACTTTTTCGATTGTGGGTTCCCGGATAGGCGGGCTCACGTTTGCACCTCCAATGTTCTGTGTCCTGCAAACATTACCTAGACTTCCATGATATACAAATTTCCCTTTGGACTGTCCTATCATACCCTCTTTGGTGTTATGCGTATTGCACTCAAAAAGTTCTGAGACATACAATTTGATCCTCGCGCCCTCACCTCCAACAGTTGTACCTTGTAGCCCTATTTTGAAGCCTGCCCGACCGCTTTCGATAATTAGACACTCCTTAACTGTTCTTTCCCATCCCCGCAATCTCCGTACTTCTTTCTTAATATGCAATTAGAAACCTTTCATGCTAACAACTCACCATGCAAGAATCGTCAACATTGTCATTAATGAGAAAAACGATCGAGGAGATCTCCCATTAGTATGCATTAAACCAAGATTTGCGGAGAGTTATATTGTCCCTTCCAATTGTTCATCTCAAACACGATTCGTCGCATTGGCCCGTTCAAGAAATATCCAATGCTTAATCGCTCATTGTTGTATCCACCATGTTTGCACTTCTATGTGTGCAATTACTAGTCTTTAATGTTAACAACGCATCATGCAACAACCGTCGAAATTTTCATTAATGAGTGAAAGTCTCGAGGAGATCTCCCATTCACACGCATTGGACCAAGATTTGTGCAACGATATATTATCCCTTCCAATACTTCATTTCAATCATCGTCTGGAGAAAATAAACATTCTTGTAAACTTATGGTAGCAGGTCGACAATAGTTTTGTGGAGATACAGTGAATATCTTCGAATGTCAGGACTAGAACTTCCAGTGGTCCAGGGCATACTTTTACTATTCATCCCGTTCCACCTAGAACGAAGTGATTTATACCTCTGGAATCACTCGTGCAGGATGCGTCCCTGAGGTTTTTCACTGTAAGGAGGTGGTCTCTTGGTGCGCCGAAAAATATATTTCAAGCCAAATAATTATTCCACTATGTGACCATTCTCCTATTTCTTTGTCACCTCAGGTCTTCCGCAAGATGTTAAAATTGTTGGAGCCAACATTGACCTTCAGAGGAAAAGGCTACAAGCAGTTTCTAGAAAAACATGATAATGGGTTGGACATATTAGCCGAGTTCCTCAAATACCTGACAACAGTTCCTAAAGATATCACAAAGTTGCAAGTAAGTTCCTTTAGAAATCCATTCCGGGAAATTGCTTGGTTGTTTACAAGAATAACTGGACATGCATCTACAACAAGCATTTCCTGTATATTTATTTATATTTTGTACTTCACAGTCAAGGAAAAATTCATTTTCGATTGGGGGAAGTTAATTTCCATTGAAATATGTTCCCAGTTGTCACGATTCAAAGAATCGAATAAATTTTATATGTCATCTTACTTGATTTTCGCAATAGTGCATTGTTGTCCGTTTCCAAAACTGTCTCTTTCCAAGAAAATAAATTGTGGATTTGACCCAGTAACATTTTGGTACCAGGCCCTGTGGAGGGACAAGGCATCCCATTGTTTTTATGAAGTTTTTAATGACTTGGACTTAGTTTTCAAAGATTTATTGTTAGGGAATCATGCTCCTTGGATGTCTGGCTAGGCAACCAAGTTTTTGAACAGGAAGGGGACACTAGAACAAAAGGAAAATCACAGTGTACTAATGGTCTTTGGCTCCAAAAAAAAACTTTCTTTCCTTCCATGCCACATCACAGACAAGGTGTTTGTTACATAAATAAAAAGGAAATACAACAAGTGGTTGCATTTTTTCCATGAGAAGAACAAAAAACAGTTCATTCCTCCACCTTGGAAAGTCGGGGACTTCGTGTGCAAAAACGTCAACAAGATTGACGAATTCGCAGGCCATTTTAAGAACTTGAACCTAACATATGATGAAAGGCTAAAAGGGTTCAACCCTAATGGGATTTTTTGAGAACATTTACTAGCAGTTGGATTTAGCATCTCTTTTATCCATAGATGCCTAACAAAAGACAAGGATAGTGATGACAACAATCCTACTTCTGGCGATTGCGACGTAGAGACATTGCAAATCACGACTGAATTGTACACACAACAGGGAAAAATATCCGGTGAGAAGAGTGTTTAGGCCCCCTCCAACACTCCCAAGAGCATGACATCATAGATAATGGCTTCAATGAACCATCCCAGTAAGAAAGCAACCCATAAATATTCAAACAGAGGAGGAGACAAAAACCCTCCTCGTACAAGAATTGATAGTTCTCACAAAGTTCCCCTGATGAAGAAGAGAAAAAACGTTGCAAGGAAGGAGAATGAACCCAAAATTGAAAGTGAATAGATGCAACTTGAAATTGAAACTGAACAGATGCACAAATTTGGTTCGTCCGCAATGGAAATAGCTGAGACTAACATTTTTGACGAAGATGAATCCTTTTTATTCCAGAGCATTGTTTTTGACAACCAATCTAAAAATATGGTCATTGAAAAGAGAGATGTAACAAATAGGAAAGACAAATCTCGTACAGAGATTAACTTTAGGAAAATGTGACCGTCCCAAATATCCCTATTTCACCATTTAACCATTGATGCTCTTGATGATTCCATTGGAGGAATTGAAGTGGAGAATGCCAAACTGAAAGACCGCGTCAAGGAATTTGAGGAGGCTTTCATTGCTACCCCATATTTTGCCAGTCCTTTAGCAAAAAATGTGCCTGCTACCTTTGAAACCAAGTTAAAAGTATCCTCCAGCCTCCTCGCATCATGTAGAGACCTTGTAGAGAATAACATCAAGAAAATAATGGAGCTAGTTACTGAAGCCTGAGAAACATCACAAAATATAGCTTCCTTTTGAAAGATGGAAAATGATTTGCACGAACATTTGCAGGCGAATTTAAAAAATGATCAACATTTATGTGAATAGGTGCTGACCCCTTTTGCCAACCATGCAATTAACAACTCGGATCTAAAAAGAAGACAAGAGAATATCCCCTCCCCAAACCAGACCAAACAATTAAAAACATGCTAGAAAAAGAAAGTTAAGAACCTGGAGCTCATTGTCGAATCATGTAAATAAGCCATATTAGAAAAATAAGAATTATTCAGAAAACTGATCCAAATAGACTTAGTCGGAAGTACCAATGAGGTTCAAGACCCAAAATTAATTCTTAAATCCTTGTCAATGATTAAATAATCCTTTGATGAACAACTTGATATTTTCAAGGGGTTGTATTTTGAAAAGTTTTACGACATCCTTGAATATCGTGTAGATGAGATCGAGAGCTGGCTACTGGTCTATTCGGCACACAATGAAGAAATTGAACATAGTCTGCATAGTATTTCTATGGATCTAAGGAAATTAGAAAACGATATTTTCGACATAGAAATGTAGGATAAAATCAATGTGGCCCCCATGAGAAGCTACATTGAAGAATGGTTCCAACGGAGAATTGACAACCTCATCAAGGAAGGGAAACAACCTGTTGGCACGATTTCAGCGATCGTCGACAACAACAACAAAAACGCATTGGCTCTATAGTAAGTCTATACTGATGTCATCTTGTTTTCTTTATCAATCCAGTTATTCTACCTCTTTAAATAGAAATCTCTATCAAAACACTCATAACTTCCAATTTTTTCTTTTCAGGTCTTCCTCTCTACCGTCGCAAACTTATTGTTTCTACAATCCTAATTCTTGTACTTATTTCTTTTTTATGGTCTGCGGGAGACCGAATCCTAATCTATATGACAAACGCATTTAAATTTCCATAAATATGGAACAGATTCCAAATATATGTAGTTTTGATCAATTTCGAAGAAAACTAATTCGAGAATGTTAAATGTTTTGTCATTATTAGTATTCTATTGTATTTGAATGTTTAATGTGTATGCTTCAAAAATATGGAACAGATTCCATAAATATGTAACGAGCATTATTAATTTTTGATAAATTTCAAAGAAAACAGGAACCTTTGTTGCAAGACATTATTAATATTCTATTGCATTTGAATGTTTAATGTGTATGCTTCAGAAATATGGAACATATTCCAAATGATAATTTTTTTGTGTCCAGGAACCTTTGTTTAATATTCTATTGTATTTGTCCCAGAGGTCTAGGACAGTCGGTGACAGAGTGTGTTGTTAAGCCACTCAGTGATGTTAAAGTCACCGGTTCGAAACCTGCGGGGACAAAAAATCCAACCATGTTAAGGGTTGGTGTGGCTCAGGCCGGGTGCAATCCCCGAGTGATTTTGATGGCTTAGATGCCCCTGAGTCGCAGTTTCTCAAGCCATAGGTTAATCACGTAGCCAACAGGTCCCACACAAATTAACAAACAAACAAAAATATTCTATTGTATTTGAATGTTTAATGTCTATGCTTCCTGGTCCTTTTTCTTAGGAACCTTTATTGCAAGTCATTTAGACAGAAGTAACATTTTTGAACTATACACACCCCAAGAAACACCCCAGGAAAAAACTGCCTCGTTCACATATTAACCTGGGGGGTCATCTACAAGACAAATTTCTTGTGGCTGGCTAGTGGCACGCTGCCACAAAGTCATCCTCTACATGGATATCACATGTACTTCAACCTGCTTCCCACGTATCTGTACTCGGTCCCGCCGTAGTAGTGCATTTGTTCCCATTCCAATCTGGCAGGGACTATGCTGCCATGCAACACTTGTTAAACTATGATATTCAATCACTGCGGAGGCATGTTTTTGGCTCATCATTTTTGGTCAATCATTTAATATTGCATTCTCATTTAGGATACTAGGCATGTTTTTGGATCATCTTTTTTGGTCAATCATTTAATATTGCATTCTCATTTAAGATACTATTTGATTATTGCATTCTGATTTATTTAATAGGTTGTTTCATTTAATATTGCATTCTCATCTAATATTCTATTTGGTTTTTTTAAGTTTTATTGTTTTAAATAATTTATTATTGCATTTTCATTTGTTTTTATAAGTTATATTTAAAATTGTATATAAGGTTAATGGTAAATATTTTTTCTTAGCCATGGGAATTGATAATTGGTAGGTTTGAGCTGGGTTAGGCTTGAGATTAAGTTTACTGGTTGTCATAAATATACCAATAACTTGTGAGTGAGAAGCCATGACCATAAGGGATATTGTTTTTTTGTGAACCTAGATTAAGACACTTAAAAATGCATTTGATTTGCTAGTTGTTTTCCTTGAATCAACTCGTTGCACATAAAAAATGTCCTCTTAATTTATGGTTGACCATTGCATTATAAAAAAAATTGTCCCTTGATATGTTTCTGGTTAGGAAACTATGCCCAGGCATCCATTTTACACTTATCAATTTGAATTATAATTGTCAATAACAGAGTGTTGCAGTGCTTTACCTTAGATAATGATAATTGACTTTTAATAGATAAATACCAAATCCTGAAAGACATGATTTTAATATTTTAGAGAGAAATCCAATTAGCATAAATTATGAAATATGGTAGTAGTGGTGGTCGTAACAAGTTGTTATACTTATAGCATCAGATACATATATCTTTGTCTTTTCCCAACCCCTTTTATATTGATTTTCTCCTTTTTATACAAAATATGTCTCTAGCCAAAATTGGTTATCATGAACATTTTTTAACCTTGAAAATTACAACAATATATCTCACTTTGAGATTTACCCAATATAGCATTGAATACATTAGACTTTGGAATTTACCCAGAACATCTCCTAAATTCATTATTGTTTCTTTGATGACTCATTCTTGTATCAACTAAATTATAACTTTCCAATCCTTGTTAGAAGGATATTGATATGCCACCATTCTCCTATCTGCAATATCCAACTCAGTGTATTTGTCATATGTTGGAGCAACTAAAAATAACTGTTTAATATACCATAGAAAATAGAAATTGTCTATTAAACTGTCCACTATTGTTTTTTCTCTTATAACCCCAGTCATTTCATCAAACTTTTCATCACTTTCTCTAACCTTGAATAAATTTTGTCTACAATTTTCAAAAGTCGAAATGCCCACTTTTTTGCTCCACATAGGCAAACCCATTTGCATTAGGAACTTATTGGGAAAAAGTTTAAGTTTTCTTTTGACCACATTGCACTTATTTTGGGCTTGTTGAATTAAAATTTGCTTGGTAAATACTTTCTTTGTTTCCATTACCATTGAAGTGCTATATTTTACTCCTCTTTTCCTCAATTCCTCCTTTGACATAGAATTAAGAAATTTGATAATTTTGGTTACAATTTGTGGTCTATTTCCTAATTTTTGAAAATGATTGTTGTATGACCTTGTCTACTTCAATGACCAATGAATTCTCTTCTCCAATTATCTTGAAATAGTCCCACATTTTAGTTACCTCCATTATGATTTGGTCCCATATCAAATGCCTTGCACCTATAAAGTATGGCCTACCAACAAGTTTTCTTTGTAATTGTTCTACATCTCCTTGTAATTTAGCCTTTAGCTTTTGATATTGTTCAATGAGTTTATCTTTTTCATTTAGCTACTCTCTAAAAATTTTGATCTCATCATTTTGTGTAGACAATAATTTCTTGAGCTTTTCAATCTCAAACCCCTTTCGATTAGGCTTTGATAATGCTCCAGCTCATTCCTCAGATGGATCTACTAGTTCTAAAGGATGTGAAGAAGAAATTCCTTTCTTTAAAGCTTCAATTTTCTTTTTATATACCTCCATCTAGTCTTTCATTTGAAATATTTTCCTCAACAACTGATCTTTCTCCTACTACATTAACTGCAATTTTGGTGTTTGAACATGATCAATTCTAGGTATATTTAGCCTTTTCTTCAATGCTTGTATTTCAATGTCCTTTATTTTCATGAGGACTTGTACAGTTGCAACATCTTGTGTATTTGATCCTAAATCAATCACCCACTACTCAAGATCTTACACTCTCATTTTATTAGTCTTGTTTGTTATTTTTCTTGCTTCAGTTGATTCCTAATCTTCTCGTTCATAGTATACAACTTTTTCATTCCAAGAGAAGCTATCATAACATCTATGTTCAACATTTCTCCAGTTTTCCTACACAAATCCATTTTGTCAACATAATTGATTGCATTTAGATCAAGTGAGATGTTCATGACTTTATTTTGATCTTTTGATTCTAATACAACTAAATTTAGCTTTCCCTTTTCATAATCCATATCAGATAATAATTTGGTATGAGATGATCCTTGATCACAGATTTTAAGAAAAAAATGTTGCTTGATTTTTAGACCTTTCTTCTTAATTTCCATGAATTGATGAAAATGATCAATTTTCTTTGACCAATCTATCTCCAATATTTCTTTTCCATTTTTATTTCTTGAGCTATGTGCACTTCTTGATTATAAAACTTCTATAACAATTGCAGGTTCTTTTGTTGATGACTTTGACCCATCTTGTAATATTTGGCTTTTCCTTTCTTTATATTCTTCTATCTCTTGCTTCTTAGTTGATTTTCCTTCGTTTTCCTCTGACATTGTTTGAGTTGATCCTACACCTTTTCTCTTATGTGTTTTCTCAAACTGTAGTGGAGTTTTTGTCACTGGTGATTATGGTGGTTGATTTGAAACTTGTTCTTGGACCTGTAGAATTCATTGTACATCTTCCCAACTATCTTGATTGGCTAGCATCTCCAGTTGTGGTTTTGATTGATGTTGATAAGGAATTGATCCAAATTTTGTTCTTCTTTTTGAAACGATAGAATGAAGATCATAAATCCATATTTCACCTTGTTGGAATCCCATTTCCTGAAGCATTTTCTCTGTGTCCTACAAAGTTGCTATGTTATTTATAATAAAAGGTCTCACTTCTTTTCTCAACTTAAATCTTACCTTGTGATTTTTTGACACAAAATGAATGTAATCATAATTTGGTATTTTTCTTATAAATTCTAAAGCAAATATTCAAGGTGTTAAGAATCTAGAAAAAGAAAAGGTTATACTTCTGCACCATAAATCCTAAATGTGTGTGAATTTCAAACAAATACAAATCTCCCACCATTTTACCAGGACTCAACTGTAATAGTCTTTTACACTCTAGAAAAATCCTAGAAGACATAAAAATATTGATGAGCTTTGAAAACCTTACATTTTGAGATTTTTTCTTAATTAAAGGGGTCCAATAGATCATTGAACAAGGATTACCCATTTCATTTTCAATTTTCATTTCAAGATGTTGGAATTTAATAGCTTGGAATAAAGGAAAAGATATATTAAATAAGACTGATATCTAAAATATTTGGTAGCTTCAAAATCTAACCGTTGATAATGAATATTGTCAGCTAAGAATTGAGGATAATTGTATTTAACTAAGGGTTTTAACATGGGTGGGAAAATATAATTCATAAACCCTAGGGCATATTGGTCAATTGTTTTATCATTGTCATTTCCTAAAATTGTAGTTATCATTGCTATGATTTTCCTAGATATTTCAGGAAAATATCAATGTTTAGAATAACCACATCTTGAGGAACATTAATGTTTTGACCTGGATAAGTCTGAAGTAAGGTAAATTTATCATGAGAGTTCAATACTTTAAAACATTCCGCCGGTATTATTTCATTTATAACTTCATGATATAAATCATGCAGGTCTCCGCAATGTTGAAAGGATGACTGGTGTAATTCAAGAAGGTTGAAATATCATTTGAGATCATAAACATCACCATCTCTATCATCTAAGTCTTTTTCTTCAACATATTTAGAATACGATTCCATTTTTTAAATTAAAGGAGATAAGGTGATACAATTTCGAAATACCCAGGAAATTTGGAGAATGATTTGAACTTTGACTGTGGATTTTGTAGGTAGTTCAACCCATATTCAACTTTGACTGTGGATTTTGTTGGTAGTTCAACCCATATTCATTGATGCTCTTGTTAACAAGAATGACCTTTTAACCTCAAGACATTTATTTTAACTATCAAAATTAACCCTAAGTCACATGGCACAATCTTATTTATTGAGGTGACTCATTAAAACTATAATTTTAAAAATAAATGTTGATTCGATATTTACATCACTTGACGTCATCATGCTGCTCTTTCGAGTGGGGAGGGGAGAAGAGGGTGGTGGTTTCGAAAACCATAAGGCGGGGGGGATGGCCATGATGTTGCCATGAATCTTTGGTAGAAACCATGGAATTTGTTCCCCCCATTTTTGTTAAATATCATGCATGCGGGGGGAATGTCCACGTTGTTGCCACGTACCTCTGGCGGAAACCACGGCATTCATTCCCCCCTTTGTTAAATATCGTGCATGCGGGGGGATACAGTATGGACCTTCGATCTATTCCAATCACGCATGATCAAGTCATAATTTAAGAGAGCAACCATAACACGAAAATTACACACAAACTAATATTGTATTACTATATCAAATCCCAAGATACAATAGGTATATGTAGCTGGAGTTAGATCCAACCAATTCCAAACATAGGTATGGAGGTTGAGATAATATATCAACAGCTCCTACAAAATCTCAAACCAACTCCAAACCAATCCCTAAATTAATCATTAATTCTAACACCCTCCCTTAATGATTACATTACAAATAAACCACATATTACAATTCTCAAATCACAACATAGATCTCTGTCTGATCTGGTCTTCATCAGCTCCTACACCCACTCTGATGCCTCTGGACTGCGCTCTTTCTCTTCCTCTTCTTTGCGCTTGCCATTCAACTCATTTAAAGCATAAATGCTTCAGACCATCATTCATGAACTTGTACAATGGACAATTTGACAACTCGGCTCATCGGGGCTTCCGTGATAAAAGATGTCAAT